>PVJH01004542.1:0-25136 GCA_004026705.1 Nesogale talazaci
GGGGGTGGGGTGGGTAATATTTCCTTCCTGTTTTCCTGCCATTCCCTCGCTTGTCCTGCATTCTTTTAAAAAATCGGGACTTTAAAAAACCCCGTGGGACGTGGGAAAAATTGTTTAAATTTGGGACGTCTGGTCACTTTAATCTATACATATGTCCATTGGGTCACACACATATGTATATATGTTGCCATCATCATTTTGAAAACATTTTCTTTCTACTTGAGCTCTTGGTATCAGCTCATACTCCCCGCCTCATGAAAACTTGATAATTTATTAATTTTTTTTCAAGTCTTATACTGACTGCTGTATCCCTTCACCCACATTTCAGGGGGTTATATGTAGGTCACTATGATTGGCTCCCCTATTTATTTACTTTTTAATATATTCACATCTGTAGATTATTCTTCCTTTCTGTTTACGTTCTAATAGAAATTATTAAAATGAACTGATCTAGCAAAGGACAATTTTCTGAAGCATAAGAAGCTAAACTTAAGTACATAAATTATCAACCTTCATTTTATCATCCATTCAACATTTCCTTAAAAACATAATGGTTTGAAATAAACTTTCTAGTTTATTTTAGAGAAAGATATTTACCCATCATAAAGTAATATAAGAATATGAGGGTAGGGCTGAGCCCCGGTGGCTTTGTGGTTGTGCACTGGACGGCGGCCCACTGGGACGGAGGTTCATTTCCAGCAGTGGGGTTGGGCCTCCTACTCCCACCACCGGAGAGCAGTGATGCCCCCCCCAAAACAAAACAAACAAACAAAAAGAATATGAGGACAGTGATGCAAACAAAAAAAAAAGAATATGAAATAAAATGTGGGAAATATGGAACAGAGAGGGACAAGAAACAGTTCTAGTAGTCCTAGCAATCCATATAACCATAGTTAGTGTTTTGGTACATATTTTTTAGTTTTTCTTTCTTTAAAAATATTCTCAAGTAATCACAATTTAAAAAATGATTTTAAGCAGAGATTTGCTCAGATATTGAAAGGCTACGTATTAAATTTATAGCCATACAATTATTTTTCAAAGTATTCACTCCATCTAGATGTAGAGCAATCTCTTTTCTTTCTCAAATCTTCTAAGGGCTCCAGTCTGTCACTTATTATACCTACCTCTGTGCCAAGATCTTGTAACTGGCTTGTAATAGTAGGGCACCCCTGACTGTGATGTCAGTTATCCTGATATACTGATTGCAGCGTGTCTGACGAAAATGTCAGGTAGGTATCACACTACATGACAGAGCATTAGGTAGTGCATTTACCAGAAATTGCCCTTATGTTTAGTTGTTATGTATTAATGTGATAAGGTCTACTAAGTGATGTTTCCTCTCTCTGCTTATTTTTCAGTGTGCTGCTAGCTTAGGTCTAAACCATTTTTATTTCCTAGTGTATTCACAAAATATATCCTTATGAATCTTTACTAGGCAATAAAGTGAGTTCAAATTATATCTATTTGGAATTTACAAGTCAGTAGATGCTGTTTTTTATGCCTTTTCATATGTTTACTTTAGGTATAATGCATGTTATAGGTACTCCCTTTCTCATAAATGAGAATATTACTCATTACTTTTTTTCTTTTAAAGTGGATATTGTATCCTAAAATCTGATGATCGGACATAAAACACAGGAAAAGTATTGTTTTCTGTTTTTAAATGGTAACTTTCACATGTCATCTTAGCCAAATGAAATTCTTCACCAGTGGTTTTCAACCTTTCCAATGCCACGACTCTTTAGTACAATGCTCATGCTGTGGGCACTTTCCCAACCATAAAATTATTTTCATTGCTCTTTTATAACTGGAATTTTGCTCCTGTTAAAATAGGGAAAATGTGAAAGAGTTTTACAAATGCCCTTGACACAATAGAGATATGTATCGATTGTGGTAAGAGTTGTCCACGCCCACAAAAAATGATTTAAAAATAAAATACAGTCAGTCATTCAGTAAAATAAATTTGAGTAGATATAAGATGCTAGAACTTGGCTCCAAAAGATACAACACAGTGATAGGGGGGAAATGGCAGATGAAAGTGGCAAGTAAAGCACACTATAAAGGTAATAAGATATAGAATGAGGTACTGAGGCTGAGGAAGAATTACCCATGTACTTTGTGAGTGTGCGCTTGTGTGCTTATGCTTATATGATACTTGTTTCCTAAAAGAGACTTTCTTTTGAGAGACATAGAGAAGTCATTCTTGATGAGGCTTGTTGGTGGCTTAATTTTTGTGCATCCAAATAACCAGGGGAAAGACATGCAAACGTTTTCCATATATGTGTAGTGCATATTGAGGAAAAAAACAACAACTCTGCTTTGCTCTGAATGAGAGTACTGCTGTGCTTGACCCTGTTTTTTCCTACATGAATTATTATTTTGGTATTTGCCTATTTCGTTTGAATACAGATTCTATCTAGTTTGAAAAAAAATTATGTTCCCAAAGTAACATTATTGTGTACAGAAAATAGATCCACCTATCTCTACATGGTATTGCATAAGAACTTTGAGGAAATATGTTTACTTAAAAAAGATTGGGTATTTTTTATCCTTTTGTTTTATGAATCTATTTTGAATATTTTGGTTGTATCTATAGCTAACAGTGTGTCATACTGTGATGGTTTGCTTGTGTGTTGTTGTGAAGCTAGGTTATAAAATGCCTCTGGTATTTCAAATCACCCAAAGTGAATTGGTTTCAGCAGAGCTTCCAGACTAAAAGCAGATAAAGAAGAAAGAATTGCCCACTTCTAGGAAGTTGCCACTGAAAACTTTATGCAAAGAATTGAAACTTTGTCAGATATGGGAGACCAAATGAATGATGGGAGCAGAGCAGTTAGTGATAGTGCCGTTGATCGAGCCCGAGGGCTGGAAGGCACAAAAATGTGACTGAGGAGGAGCTGCTTTCTCAAAGCACAGTTGACTCTGGTGATGGAAATGGAGGAAAGCCTTCGAAATTTTCATTTGCTAATGGGGCTTAACTCAACGTAAGAAGAACTAGCTACAAAAATCTAATAATCCAAATTTGGAATGTGCAAAGTATGATGCTAGGGAAATTGGAAGTTGTTAAAAATGAAATAAGTATAAAGATTGAGATCTTAAGAAATAGTGAGCTGAAATCGAATGGTATTAGCCATTTTAGATGAGGAAAATCATATTGTTTCTTATGCTGGGATTGACACAAAGAGGAATGACATTGGATTCTTGGTCAGAAAGGACTTTTCAAGGTCTGTCTTGATGTACAATGCTGCCTGTGATAGAATTATATCTATATATCTTCAAGGAAATCTAATTAATGTAATTTCCCCCCCAAATTTATACACTAACCACTAAAACTCTAGTGATGGAGAATTTGAAGAATTCTACTAACATCTTCAGTCTGAACTTGATTAAACTTGTAATCCAGATGCATTAGTAATTATTGGTAATTGGAATGTAAAAGTTGGAAACATAAAGAAAGGAACAGAAGTTTGAAAATATGGTCTTGGTGATAGAAACAAAGCTAGAAATCTCATGAGAGAATATTATAAGGCTATTCATAGCAAAGTCCGTTTTTCAACACATAGAAGTTTCCAGATGGAATTCAAATTGACTCCATCTGTGGGATGAGATGATTGAGAAGCTCAGTATCAGTGGCTAAAATCAGTCATTGTGCTCATGAGGAATTTGTACATGGATCAAGAGGCAGTTGTAGAAAGAAACAAGGGGAGGAGAATGTCGATGAAGTCGGGCAGGTGGGGGTGCTTGGCACAGTGTATGTAACTATGTATTGAACTATGTATGATGAAAAGCGATGTATGAGCGCCCAATAAAATGATAAATTTTTTAAAAATCAGGAAAAGTGTCTAATAGTGTTGTGTCCTCATCATATTTATGCAGTGTATGCTGAGCAAGTTATCAGTGAGACTGGCTTATATGAAGAAGAATGTTATGTCAAGATTGGAGAAAGGACTGTTAACAATATGCAATATGCAGATAGCACAACCTTGCTTGCTGAAAGGGGGGAGGACTTGAGCATTTGCTGATGAAGTTTAAGAATTGCAGCCTTCTCTATGGATTACAATGGAATGTCAAGAAGATCAAAATTCACACAACTGGAACAATAGGTAACATCATGAGAAATGGAGAAAAGATCAAAGTTATCAAGGATTTTTTTCTTACTGGGATGCATGATCAATGCTTATAGAAGAAGTATCAAAGAGATCAAAGGATGCACTGTATTCGGTAAATCTGCTGCACGAGATCTCTTTAGACTGTTCAAAACTTGGACCTGACACAAGTGGTGGTATTTTCAACCGTTTCATATGCATGTGAAAGTTGGAGGGTATTAGGAAGATCAAGATGTATTTGAATTAGAGTGCTTGTAAAGGATATTGAAAGTACCATGGACCTCCAAAAGGACAAACAAATCTGTCTTGCAAGAAGTACAGCCAGAATGCTCTGCAGAGACAAGGGTGACGAGACTTGGTCTTACGTATTTTGAACATGTTGTCAGGAGAGTAGGCGATAATGCTTGGTAAAGTAGAAGGGCAGTGAAAAAGAAGAAAACTTTTAATTAGATGGATTGCTACAGTACTGCAACAATGGCCTAAAAATTAGGAGCAATTGGGAGAACTGTGCAGGATCAGACCGAATTTCATTTTGTTTTGCCTTGGGCTGCTGTGGGTCAGAACTGATTCTGTTGTATCTAACAGCAATCAATAGTAACTGCTCTTAAGAAGACAATATTTTCCTTTGATTTTATGATTTGGCATTAAAAAAATATGTATATCCAAACAGAAGTGATGAAGAAGATAGCTACCAATCACAGTTTAATGAGATGAAAGAAATAATTAGTGCTGATTTATTTGCTTATCTTATGTGCCTTTATAATGGTTCCCTTGGAATTCCTTTTTATCCCATTTTTGGGTTCATTATTATTATAGTGTTAAAGTAGAGGTGCAGCAAAGAGAGGAAAGCCTCCGACGAGACGCATTGCCACAGTGACTACAACAGTGGGCTCACATGCAGTGACAGCTCTCAGAGAGGTGCAGGGCTGGGTTGTCATTCGTTCTGTTGTACATTCGTTCTGAGTTGGACCTGACTGTATGGTGCTCAACAACAAGAACAACAACAAAGTAGTATCTCAGTTTCCTCGATCATCCCTAACCAAAGACCGCACATGGATGGCTTTAATAACAGGATTTAGGAAAATGTCTACATTGGCAGTTTCCAAGATGCAATACTGAAGGACTCTAGGAGTACAATAGTGAACAATGTAAGGACATCCACAGATGACGGAGGGCACAAATACACAGAGACACCATACCAAAGAGAATGGGTCAACATTCACCCATTTTAAGAAGGAGCATGGGATCAAGAACCAATGTCAGGGAAGGAAAAAAATCCAACCTGTCCTGTGAATTGGTGGGATATCAGATGAAATATTTTAATGAGCGGATGAAGCATTGGAAGCACTCACTCGTCCTAGGCCAAGAAATTTAGGAGAGAGCCTCCTTGGCAAACTGGCCAGAATCTATCTCTATTTGTGCCTATTCTAAGGAAAGATTACTCAACAAAATTCTGAGAATATAATATAAAACCATATAGTTAATGTCATAGCCACATAAAAAATTTATTTTGGTGGGGGCGCATCACTGCCTCTGGTGGTTATGGGCGCAACCCAGTGCCACTCCTGAGAGGCGCCGCTGGCTTTGAACCGCCAAGCCCGCAGGCTGCAGTCCTGCACTCAACCGCTTATGCCACCGGGGCTCAGCCCCCAAATAAAATTTTGCTGAAGAGAATGCTGAAACAACTGCAGCCTTACAGTGACAGGAAGTGGCCAGAAATTCCCTGCAGTACAGCAGAAGACGTGGCATAAAAAAGAGTACTAGTGAGGTCAGTTGGATTTTGGCAGAAAACAGAGATTACCAGAAAGATGTCTATTTATGATTTACTGACAATGCAAAGGCAATTGGCTGTGTATCCAAAGTAAACTATGGATAACATTGAGAAGAACGGGAATTCCTGAACAGGTAGTTTGGAACCGGTATACAGACTCAGGCGAGCAAGAAATACCACATAGCTTAACATTGGAAAGCAGCAGCTATGCAACCAAACCACGTATTAGCTTGGAAAAATCTGTTGTTCAAAACCTCTGGAAAGTACAGAAGAGCAAGGGTGTCACTTTGGGGACAGTGCCTGACCCAGCACATGGGGTTTCCCATTGCCCTGCTTACATGCACCATTTGGGCAGTGAATAGGGAAGGTTACAGTGGAATTGTTGCATTTAACGTATGGTGCCAGAAGAAGACACTGATCTCTTATATAGGCAAAAGGCTCCCAGGGTGACAATCATTTGCTGCCATGAGGTTGGCAGGACTTTGTCTCAACATGCTTTGAAATGTCATCGGGAGACACTAGGCCCTGGAGAAGGACATCATGCTTGATGAAGTTGAGGGTCAACATAAAAGAGGAAGATTCTCAAAGGAGATGGATTAATACAATGTCTGAAATAATGGGCTCAGACTCAATGATTCTGAGGCTGTGACAGTATCTGACACTGTTTTTTGCTCTGATACACAATGTCTCCATGGGCTGGAACCTATTTGACGGCACTTGAAAACTACAAAGTCTCTCGTATTGGTCTGTCTACATCTAATTTTGTTTTTGAGAACTTTTGTATTTATAGATTCATAGTCTATGCTTTCTCATTGCAAATATTAATTGAGATTTTCAGCTGTTTCTCCACATTTTGCGTCATGTTTTTGCCAGTCAAAGATAGTCCTGAAATCTCTATTCTATCCATGTCATTCTATCCATGCTGCCCCTGCATGTATTTGAAATGTTGGTGGCATAGCTTTCAGCATCACAGCAACAATAAAGCTGACACAGTCTGATTAACTGGCAGGCGAGTTGTGTTTTACTCCAGTCTTTATTATTAAAATTGCAAGATAGTCTTAATTTGTGTGTGTGTGTGTGTGTGTGTGTGTTTCTGGATTATTTCTCATTTAATAATTTTTACTTGGTATTTGTTGCTGTTTGAGTTTGTATTTTAACCTATATCCAAGATTAGATTTGAGACCTTTTTGTTTGTTTATATGCATGAATGTAATCTTTTATATTTAAAAATAATGTGATATTCTTGATCCAAAGGGGACTCAGTAAATGTTTTCTGATCTGTACTTTGTAGAATTATTTATCTGATTTTAATAGCAGTTAAAACTTTTCTGCCCTCCCATCCTCTTTTACTTCTTTTCTTATAAGGTTAAAACTATTTAAACAGGCCACTTATTTCATTTACCACAGTAGGTGTCAAGGTATTTTTAAAAAATGATTTCAGTTCTATGTCAACTTTATTATCATAACTATTGCTTTTCTACAAAATGTCACTTTTGTTTATTGGTGATTTTTATATATGAGTAAAGAATTACTAATCATTTATTTATTTATTTCTAGGTTGCTATGGAGTTGATGGAGAAAGTGACTCTATTATGAGTTCAGCTTCTGAAAACTCCACTGAACCCTGGTTTTGTGATGCCTGTAAATGTGGTGTTTCCCCTAGTTGTGAACTATGCCCTAATCAGGATGGAATTTTCAAGGAGACAGATGCTGGAAGGTTGATGTCATAATTCTCTTTTATCATTTTTCTCATTTATAAGCCTGATTTATAATCTGTCTGCCTCTGACTATATTACTCTTTTAATTGTAATTTTCTTAGTTACTTTCATTTGATTGCTTGGCATAAGCATTATTTATAGGTGACTAAAGGCATTTATTGCCTACTTTTGTTACATAGAATGTTTATTGAATATACCCATGATTCCATTTAATCCTAATAATGACCCTATGCTGAGATAGGTGACCATGACCATAGCCCCATTTTATAAATATAATACCTGAAATATCAGAGGATTTATGTAATTTGCCTAAGTCCACAAACTAGTGAATAATCAAATTTCAACCTAGAGATCTCTCTGGCTTAAGAACATATCAGGTGTAATTAGGGAACAGAAGAGCCATAAATGATTTATAAAGGGGAAGTTTAATATTAAAGGACTCTTCAATTCAATTCTAAAAGGACAACAATGGACACCCTAGGATTAGGGAGAATGTCCAAGGAAGGGTAAACTTGAAAAGATGTCGTGCCTGCAAGGGCATGACTCAGAGAAGTCATAATTGCTACCCACTTAATGTCAGAAAGTTTTGTTGCTTTGCCTAGGCCGGGCCTGGTCTGCTGTTGGCACGTGGGTGGTTAGATACAGGCATGCAGAATGCATTGGGATACTTGTGTAAGCTGAGAGTGCCAATGACAAGGGACCACTACCTTCTTCTGAACAATTATAGTAGTTTCACCAGGTAACCATGCATAATCTGGTAATTCTTCAGTTCTGAGAGTTGCAATTTTTGTTGATAAATTATGGTGAGTAAGGAAAGCTACTTCTGAAAAGACAGTGCTTCCTTTTTGGGAAGAATTTTTACTTGTTTTTAAAAAAATGCTACTAAAATTATAAATTAGTATTTCTTCATGCTGTCATAACACAAAATGGCATTAAATCTGTTCCTGAATGAAGAAAATAGAGGCCTCTTTAGCTAGTTAGATAGTTAATGAGAGATGCTTGTAGTGGCTACTGGGGATATTACATTCATAAGGTATCTCCTTGATGATCTAACCTAGTAGATTTTAAAAATACTGTTTGAACATGCTATTTGTCTACATTCCTACAGAATATTGCAGAAATCAGGCCTTGATGTATTTTGAAGGATATAATACCAGCTTGATTCATAGCATAAAAAGTCACAAAAATGAACCAGCTATTTAGTATTATTCTAGCTTCAAGTGGAAAATAGGAAAAAAGGAAAGAGTAATGTATGTTGAAAAAAACAAATGAATCTTGAAGGAGGCATCGAATGGATCAGTTAATTAAGTTTTCTTCCCTGTTGTTTATGGGAGCAATAAGTTCTATGTGAAAAAAAAAAGTCCACTTCATGTGAGAACACCATCAATACATTTTTCTAACTGAATTTTTATTCATTTCTTAGATATTTTACCTTTTCTTAAGTGCCCTCATAAACTTGATGTGGTAGGCATATTCCCCTTCCTTATGTTCTTTGCTGATTGTTCTCAAGTCTGTTGTGAAATAAAATATATTTGTGATATAAGTTCTTTAAGATCAATATTGTGCAATAGAAGAGAACATTGCATTCTTTAAGTCTTAGTTTGAACACTTCCCAGTCTTGTTTTCTTTGGAAATCATTAATTCTTTTGAGTTCATTCCTTGATATGTAAAGTGAGAACAAGAGTCTTGTGCTCACAGGAATCTTTTAGTCATCCCTTCTCCTCCCACCACTCCTTATAAGATTTCTGGATAGAAGACATTGTACTCTTAGCACTTTATATTACAGACTCCCCACAAGTACTTTATGCATGGTAGACATTTAGAAGTTGCTTGTTGAGCATGTGAATGAAGGAATAACAGTTATTATGTTGGAAGTGAGCATATTTTACATGCTGCCAAAGGCTCTACAAATGCAAAGCATTTCTAAAGCAAGTTTTATTGACTAGTTTCCACTCTGGAGGTAGATTCTTCTGAAGAGTACCCTAATGTGTTTGCTTTATTAAAATATACGAATTTAAATAGTCTTAATAACTTTGTGGTAGAGTGGCAATTCTGACTCTTTGTTCTTTGGTGGTTTTATGTGGTGCTTGTTTTCTGCTCCTTTTTCTAATCAACATCTGTCATCATAGCTCCAAGCAAAATGGATGGTAAAGTAACAAGGATGATTATTCTTTTTTGATTACCCAATTTGTCTTAATTACAAACTTCTAATGAATGCGTAGCTAAACAAATGAACAGAAAACTATTTAGAGCTCATATTAAAAGGTACCAAGTTATTTTCCAGTGGGAGTCTCGCTGACTTTGATAATGCATTTTCATGAAAAGGTTGGCACCTCCACTAGGTTGTTGGGGGAAGTGATACACGTGTGTGCCCCTCACACTGAGACGACAATTTAAGTTCATGGTGGCATGCACTGAAACATTGTAAGAAGGTCACTCTGAGGCAAACGGCCAGCTGTTGGGATTATCAGCGATAAACTCCTACAGAGAATAACGGCATTTACTCTACCAGTGGAGCATGAAAAAACTGTGCAAATTAAATTGAGAAAGCAGCTGCTTGTTGAAGATGTGTATCTTTATATTGAACTTCACAGGCTGTCTTTGGGAGGTTGGATTAAAACATTGTATCAAGAAAATCTGAAATGAAAACCTGGGATTCCTTTTATATTGAAGAGATAATTTTTAAAGATATGTGTTCATTTTCCCAAGTACTACTATCATATTATTATTAGTCTTATTTCTTTAAGAGTCATAGTACATCACAAAACAAAAGCTCACAGCATTCACTACCTTGTAGACGACTAACCACAAGTCATTTTAAACCCACTGGTCCCTCTGGGAGAAAGGTGAGACTGTTCTCTCATAAAACGTTACAGTCTTAGAATCCCACATAAGGGTGATATGAGGTGGGATTGACTTGATGATATTACTTAATTTAAAGCTATTATGAAGAAAATTTTGCATTAGTATATTTAAATTCAGAAATATTTGCCATCTTATTTTTACCCCTTTATGGAGATAGTGTAGATCTACTATTTAGATTTCAAAAGTCAATGAACTTGTATTTTGTTTGGTTTTAAGACAATGGAAAGTATACCTAATGTCGTATAAAAATGGTTCAGAGCAGGCAAAAAAATAAAGATATATGACCAGTTTCCCCTCCCCCAACCACTTCCCTTAGTACATTGCAACTTGAAGTATTCTTTATTTAATACTCAGTATCATTCAGATCTTAAGAAATATGTTTTGGTATGTAGTTTGTAGGTTGTATGAGGTAAATGAAAATTTCCTTCTAGTTTTTGGAGTTCTATACAGTATTTTAACAGTCATTTTTACCTGAGAAGAAAGAAACTCAAGCTGTACACCAAAAATTTGCTTTAAAATATGTCCTTAAGTATTGTCCAGCAAACTCTAAAAAACAGGAACAAGAAAGAAACCATTTTGCCTAATTATTGCAGCTTTGCAGTTTTTAAATTAGGATCCTTAATTCTCAAAGTACTTAAAATAATGTGAATGCCTTTCTGTGAATATGAGAATTATGCTTTGTTTCACTTGAGTAGTAGTTTTATGCAAATATTTAAGAATAATAGATAAGTGCAAAGTGCTGTAAATCTTCAGTGAAAGGCAATTAGCGTTAACTTGGTTTTGCCTAAGCTGCAGGAGAAGTAATACCTGCTGCAATTCCTTTTCCTGTAGCTGAATGCTATCGTTCTATTTGTGGTCCATTATTATCCTGTCGTGAGAGCTTAAAGATCTCATGAAATCTTTCAGTGCCATATCTAGTTTGATATGGCAGCTATGCTGCATATTTATTTTCCATGTGAGAATATCATAAAAGGGTTTGATAGCAAAATCATCTTTTCTCTTTATAGGTGGGTGCACATTGTTTGTGCCCTGTATGTTCCTGGAGTAGCCTTTGGAGATATTGACAAGCTACGTCCAGTAACACTGACGGAAATGAACTATTCCAAATATGGTGCCAAGGTGAGCGAAAGTGTCTTTGGGGACCTAACGAGAATGTTTTTCCTTTGTAATTCATATGACTTTTCTCAATATCATTACTGACTACAAAAGGCTTTCTAGCAATCACACTATTGTAGACAAATTTAGTGCTTAGAGCTATTTATCCTTGATAGTAATTTTTCCAGAAAGCTAATAATACACAAACTCTTTCATGTGTCCTTATTTGAGAATGACCTGCAGGTGGAAAATTATTCACTATCATTTTACACATCGCCTGCCACATAGTGATTGTTCGGACCAAATTCTTACTAATATTAAGTTGGGTCAAATACAAATAGATTTTTGATTTTTGAAGTATATATTAAAATTATGAAAATGAGTATAAAACACATCTTTATCTTTATCTTTGTGGCTATGAGAATTATAAATTGGGTTTCTTTTTAGTGAATGATCCTATATCTACTCACTAGACTCACTGAATATTAACTTTATAAACTCTGTGTGTTAGTCCAGGTAGACTAGAGGAACAAATTTCATAGACACGCATATAGATAAAAGGAAAAGGTTTATATACAAGAGGAATAGAACATTGAACCCAGTCCAGTTCAAAGTCATGATTTTGATATTAACTCATATGCCCGAAATCAATCTATAAAGTCTCCTTCTGACTCACGAAGTCACAGGTCAGTGGGTGCAGAATCCCGGCACTGCCAGGGATCTCCACATGGCTCCTCGCTTCCAGGGCTCAGGGTACATCAACAGCAGAAGCAACTCATCCCTGGCAGAGGTGTCCATGTGGTCACCCCAGTTTCAGAGGTCTGGCTCCATCAGGACAAAGCCGTGTGGTCTATCTGCTGACTCCTCCAGCTTCTCGGACACTGTCGTCTTGTCTTGTCCATGATTCATCGTCTCTGAGACTAACTCCCAAGGACTGGGGAAGATAGCATCTCATCTTCACGAGGGAAATATCGTAAGATTTCCCAGAAGTCTCAGGAGAAAGCTATGCCCACATAGAGGCCTCATTGGCTACTCAATAGCTATCTCCAGATTAGCAGGCTAGACTCCACCCCTACATTTCAATCATAAAATTAACATAAGCATATGACTGCCACACTCTGTTATGCCAATTGTTAGTTTCTCCCACAGGAATCTGTTTCCATGCCTTGCTGCCTAGTAAACCACTCCTGAGTTGTTTGAATATGTATAGGAATTCTGTATCGTTTGTTATACTATGGACATATATATTATAACAGTGTCTATGACAAGATATATTGACAATGTGGGCTCGAACATAACAGCAGAAGTGAAGTTGGGGAAGGACACGGCAGCATCTTATTCTCTTGTATAGGTTCCCTCTGAATGAGAATCAAAATAATACCCAGCAACAACTGAACATAGCATGCACACACATGTTTTACATATGTATTTGCATGTAGAAGCTTCTCAACTGCCTTTTTATTCACACATGCATACAGATTTACTTAGGTAACATAATTTTTTTTGATTATTCTTATTGTAGAATTCTCTATCATTTACCAAAATTGCCCCGCTTGTGTTCCTTCTTCTTTATGTCTTCATTCACCATGGTCAAGTTGTTTAGACTTTGCCAATGCTTCCTTGGTATTCCATTTCTCATCACCAAAATGATTTGACTACTGTCTAGGAAACGATTTCTATTTTCTCCTCTCCTAACTGGTAACCATCCAAAAACCTTTCTTTCATTTTGCATTTTATCCATATTTGACTTTTTTTTTTATAGCACACCCCACCTCTTCTCTTTATTTCTTTACTTTTTCAATGATTTTACTGGGGGGCTCTTACAACTCATGATATACCCTACATCATTTGTATCAAGCATATTGGTACACATGTTGCCATCTTCATTTCCAAATATTTTCTACTTGAGCCCTTGGTATAAGCTCCTCTTCCTTCTTCCTTTTTTTTTTTTTTTTTTAAATAAATCATTTTACTGGGGGCTCATGCAACTCCCATCTTGATCAACACATATGTCAATTATATGCAGACCACATTTGCACACTTGTTGCCATCATCACTCTCAAAACATCCTCCCTCCACTTAGGCCCCCAGTACCAGTTCCCCATATTGCCTTCCCCCTCCCCCCATGAACCCTTAATAATTTACAAATTGTTATTACTTTTTCATAGCATACACTGTCCGATGTGTCCCTTCACTCACTGCCCTGTTGGGACTACGGGGTGTCAAAGATCCATTATCAGGCTTCAAGAATGAAAAATCATAAAATTGCATGCTCACCTTCCTGATATGATCACTGACAACAAATGTGTGCATAAGCAAATGTGGTGAAGAAAGCTGATGGTGCCCAGCTGTCAAAAGATATAGCATCTGTGGTCTTAAAGGCTTGCAAGTAAACAAGTGGCCACCTAGTTTAGAAGCAACAAAGCCCACATGGAAGAAGCACACCGGCCTGTGTGACCACAAGGTGTCGAAGGGATTGGGTATCAGGCATCAAAGAACTAAAAATTATATCATTATAAATGAGTACAGAGGGGGGACCCAAAGCCCATCAATACATGAAGCGATATTCTCTTACAGAAGGGTTGAAGGGAGTTGATGAGCCAGTCAAGGTAGAGTGTAGCAATAATGAAATATGCAGCTTTCCTCTCGTTCTCAAATGCTTCCTCCCAACCACTATCATGATCCCAATTCTACCTTACAAATCCAGCTAGATCAGGGGAGGTACGCTGGAGTCAGAAACATGGGGAATCCAGGACAGATGATCCCTTCAGCATCAGTGATGAGAGTGATGATACCGGGAGGGCAGAAGGATAGTGGAATAGAAAGGGGGAACTAATTTCAGGGATCTACATATTTTGACTTTTTATAATAGTGGAATCATATAAGGGAGACTGACGGCACAATGGTTAAAAGAGTCCTGCTGCTAACCAACAGGTCGATGGTACGAACCCACCACTCATCCCCTGGAAGAAGCTGAGGCAGTCTGCTTTCCTAATGTCTGCTTTTCTAATATCCACCTGGGAAATCCCGTGAGGCAGTTCTCTTCCTACAGGGTCTCTAGGAATCAGAATCAACTGAATGGCCAGGGGTTTGTTTTGGATTTGGGGGACTGTGTGATATTTGTCCCTTTATGATTGACTTAATACACTGAGCACATTGTCCTCTAGATTCACCCTTTTGGTAAGATGCTTTGCAGACGTCATCATTCTTTGTAGTGATGTGCTAGTCCATTGTCTCTATGTACCACTGTTCATTTATCCCCTTGTTTGCTGATGGCCACTTAAGTTGTTTCTATTAGTTTGCAGTTGTGAATAAGACTACAGTGAACATAGGTGTATATTATCTGCTGGGTGAGTGTTGTTATGATACACACACACACACACACACACACACACAAACCCCATATATACTCATATATAAGCCGACTTTTCCCAGCCCATTTTTTTTTTTTTTTTTGGCATCACTGCTCTCCGGTGGTGGGAGTAGGAGGCCCAGCCCCACTGCTGGAATTGAACCTCCATCCCAGTGGGCCGCAGTCCCGCGCACAACCACTACGCCACCGGGGCTCAGCCCCCCAGCCCATTTTTAATGTGGCTTTCGTGTTAAATTAGGTGCCTTGGCTGATATGTAGGTAAGCTTATACTTGAATACATATGGTATATATGCATATGTATGTGTAGATGTATGTGTGTGGACACATGTAGTAATAGAATCGCTTCATTGTAAGGCATTTTGTACTCTTTGTACAATTTTGAGTAACTGCCATAGTATTGTCTATATTTTATGATTTTATTAGCAACATATGAGTTCCTGTCTTTCACAGCCTATATATATATATGTTTTTGATTGTTGTTGTTTGTGCTCATTGCCAACTTTGTTGGGGTGAGATGGTATCTCATTTTGATTTGCATTTCTCTAATGGTTAATGAAGATCCTGGTGGTGCTGTCCTGTCAGTTTTGCATTGCTAATTGCAAGATAGGAAGTTCAAGTCCACTAATTGCTTTCGAGGACTGCTCCTTGAAAGATTTATGAAGCTAAGCAAACCCCGTATGAGTCAGAGCAATTTGATGACAGTGTCTTTTTAGTGGCTAATGGGGAGCACTAATGGCATGGGGGTTATTCGTTGGGTCACAAACCACAAGGTCAGAGACCCCACTGGCCTAAAAATTCTTGGGAGCAAGTGTACTTATGGGCTGCTGTGAGTCAGAAATGACTTGATGGCCTTTGGTGAACAGCTAATCAAGGAGCGTGGTGGTGCACGGGTAAGCACTAGGTTGCTAATGAAATGGAAAGAGATGTGATGTTTTCCTTTTGTGAGGATGATAGACTTGCAAACTGTGAGACAGTTCTGCCCTGCCTTTTGTGGTCCTTCTCAGTCACTGGGCTCAATGGCAACAAGTACTTGAGCTTTCAGTGCTCAAGATAATTGAAATGATTTATAATTAAACATTATTGTAGTCATATAACTTTGGGAAGAGGATTTTAATATCGACTATCTTTATGGTTTTATTACACCCTCCTTTCCTTTTTGTATACAGACGGATGGAAATCTTGGTTATATTGTGTACCAATACTGACTTCACCAACTTGTTTGTCGATTGTTTCGTAAAGATAGTTGGAAATCGAGAAGCGGATGGTTTGTTTGCATAGATGTTTGCATTTTATGGGAGATATTTGTAGCATCATATTTATTTTCTTTCACTTTTCAAATAGTGTTTTGTTGTTCAAGAGCCAATGTAGCTTAATAGTTAAGAGTCTGCCTGCCTCACTACGGACATCCTGAGCAACCTCCCTACCACCACAGCGTCGAATCTGATTTGTAGGGACTTTATCTCTGCTCGCTGAGACTGTCTGTCTCTCTGAGGGCAGGTAGCTGCAGCTCTGCCTCAAGGAGGTGGATTTAAATCACAACCTTATGGTAAGCAATCGAGGTTGCTTGGTTAAGAGCATGGGTTTTGAAATAAAATTTTTCTAGATTGAATCCTGACTCCTAGTTTATTTTCTGTATTATTTTGAGAAGGTTATGTTACCTTTCTTCAATTGAAATTCTAACCTGTAAAGTGAGAATAATTATATATGTTAAATTGTTACATGGGTTAATATATGTAAAGTGCTTACAATAGTGGTTGGCATATTATAAACACTGTTTCATTTATTATTATTATTGTATCAGTGACATTTGGCTAGTTAGAATAATAGAGAATTGCCTTTTTTAAAATATAAACTCTGACATAACTATAATTTTTGTTTGCATTAGTACAAAATTGGTTCCTATTGGTACTTTTTTAGCATCTTATTTTAAAAATTAATCTATTATTGAGAATATAGACAGCAGAACACATACTAATTCCACCATTTCCACAGGTAGAATTCAGTGACCTTGATCATATTGTTATTCAGTCCCCATGAACATAAAGTCTTTACATCCTAGATTCCTCTTCCTTTTGTTCTACTGCACATATATAATTCTTGAAAGAGCTTATCATTCTTTAAAATGTTCGAAGCAGGCATTTTTTGCTAGTTAGCTAAAGTTTGATTTAAAGAAGACATCAAGGGATATTTTTGATTAAGACTTAAAGATTATTTAAGAGTAATAATTTTAGAGTTTCATCAATCCCCCAGACCTCTAGAAAGCCTAGAGTTTATGAGAATTTGAAATTCTATTCTATGTTTACTTGCCTTTGATCAGGATCTACAGATATTCAGTCCCAGTAGCCGGGCCCCATCCAGTTCCTGCCGACCCATGGCGCAGGAGGCTGTTGCTCCTGGAGGCTGATAGCCACATAGTGCACATCTTCCTCCTGTTCTTTCCGCCTTTCCTTTTTTGGTTGCTCTGGGTGAATTTCTTTAGCAGTATAGATAGAAAGAATAACTGGTAAATGTTTGCCCCATCACACTATTTTCTGGATGCTTTATTTGAGAGCAGTGAAGGTCGTTTTGCTCTGCTAAGTTTCCCTGTCCTTCTGTTGTAGGAATGTAGCTTTTGTGAAGACCCTCGGTTTGCTCGGACTGGAGTTTGCATTAGCTGTGACGCGGGGATGTGCCGAGCCTATTTCCATGTGACCTGCGCCCAGAAGGAAGGCTTGCTTTCAGAGGCAGCAGCAGAAGAGGTATGTATAGACAAACCCAGAGGTAGTGTACATATGTGTTCAGAAAAATTCTTATGTTCTCCCAGAGGAATTCATCATAAACAAAGTAAAACTTTTACCTTAAGGTCTTTATCTAGATCACTGGCCAAAAACTTCAAGTGTAAAGAATACTTGTACGTGAGTTTTGTCAGTCCTAAAGGGAGTCAGACAGAGCACCCGGTGCTCTGTTTTGATGGCGCACAGCTGTACGCCGGAGGAGCAGGGGCCATGCAGAGCTGGGTAGGAGTATGAATTAATTGAGAAAGTGTGGGAGTGTCACTGGTGTGGATTGGGGAGCGTGGCGGCTGGCCAAGTTCCTGGTTCTCAGGAGGGTGAGGGGAGCAAGTGAAAGACCATGACTTTCTGGTCAGCCGCCAGCAGTATGGGTGCTTATGCTCTTAGGCTGATGTTTGGGTTGAATACTGATTGTGAAAGTTCAAAATGACCATGCCATGTGTTAGGTCAGCTGACCATTCTCCCATTCCATCTTCTGCTTGCCAATCTTGTCAGCTTCTTCTCGTCCTCGATACTTATTTCACTTTTCTCTATCCTTTCCTCGGTGTTTATGTTTTATTTGGTCTCTAGTCCCTTTGTTGCCAGGGTCTGGGTAGCATGTCTGCCTAGTTCCCCATCTTTTCAGAAGTCTCCCTTCATGTTCCTAAGAGAGGGCAAATGGGGAAGGACCACATAAGGAAAACAGGAACAAAGAAACTTGTGGTGATTACTATTGTGAAGAAATTTTGACCAAGGAGGGATAGATGTGTGGGATAATACTATTTTTATCTACAGAAGTCAGAGAAGGGCTTTGCAATAAGGTGAGCTATGTGAATATAAGTGAGGGAAGGCATGGGGAGCGTGGAGATCCTGGAGGGAAGAGCATTACAGACAGAATAGCAGGGGCAAAATCCTGATGTGGGTAGACTCAGCATGCTTGGGATGGGGTAGGGACTAGATCCAGTGGGATAGAAAGGAAATAGCAGGGAGGCCTTATCTTCCAAGGCCTGGAAAAGCATAAGAAGGTCTTTTAAGGTTCTACTCCCAGTGAAAAGGGAGAAGGACTTTTCTTAATATCTGCTATGTGCTAGACCCTTTCACACACACCCTCAATTAATTTGTACTCTTCCCCAAGCCCCCTGCTCGTGAGCCTCTTCTGTACTAACATCTACACTATAGGGCACTGCAGAACTGCTCCTTTAGGGCCCAAGAACTCTACAAGAGCAGACAGCCTCCTCTTTTCCTCTTGGAGCTTGGAGTTGCAGTCAAATGCTTCACTGCATCACTCTTAAGACTCCTTCCAGTTTATACCGACTCCTAAGGGGGATCTATTTTGTGTGTATGCGTGTGTGTGTGTGTGTGTGTGTGTGTGTGGTAGATGTTCTATTATTTTAATGCTGATTTTCTAAATAAAAAAACCCTCAAACCACAGGTGAAGTTGTTGACCCACCATCTAATTACTTATTACTTATTAGAAGTAAAATTTATCTTTCCCATATCTACCTGATTATCATCACATTCATTTAAGATTTCCAGATAGAGATTCTTAAGTCCATCCTTGAAGATTATGTAGGTCTACGGCAAGGTTGTAAATACAAATGCCTTGAGTAATAGTTTTAGTACAGCTCCATTTCACTAGAGAAGCAGAGAGATAGATGTGTTTCAGGAAAATTATTCATGTTATTGGGGATGCTGGTGTGTTAGTCTGACTTGACTAGAGAATCAAATTCCGAGACACTCATATGGGTATAAGAAAGAGCTTTATATCAAAGAGTAATTATATATTAAGAAAACATTCCAGCCCAGTCCAGATCAAGTCCGTGAGTCTGATAGCCATATGTCTGATACCACTCTGTAAATTCTTCTTCAGACTCAGGCAACACATGCAACGACACCAAGTGCAGGTAGCTCACAGGCCAGTGGGTGGGATCATGTGGTTCCCGTAGCGGTAGAGGCTTCTTAATGCTGGCCTGGGTGGCTCTTCCAGCTCCAAGGCTCTTGCTGCTATCACCATAGCTCTATGTGTCTTGTCAACAGGAATGTCCTGCAAGGAGAGTCTATGCCCCACCTCCAGTGATCTATTAATTTTTGTAGTGTCTATAAATGAGATCATCAAGCTGCAACCTGATTGACAGGCTAACCTCCACCCTTTGACTCTTAATAATTGTCTCCAGTTGCCATCAGATTGTGGGACTGCCACAGCCGGCAAGTCCCAAATATAGGGATCTGGCTGTAGATTTGAGGTTTCTAACTCATGTGGTTGACCAACCCTAAATCTGCATATCAGATGGCAGATTGTTGCCTCACATCCCAAGAATCAGACGTCAGTGTGACAGGATGAATGTATGAGACGAGTGAGCGAGCTCCAGAACTTCCAAATGTAATGTATTTAAATCACACCCTCAGGAAAACCCATTCTCAATTGCTGGGGTATGACTATAGAACATCTGTGAAACCACTGAGAATCATAGCTAGCCAAGTTAACACCTAATATAACATTAGCCATCGCAATGTCTCTAAATAAGTTGAAGAGATATTCCAAGGCAGACCGAATACCAGTTAGGATACTAATACCGCTATCTACTTTCACTTTCCTTTCATCGACATTTGTAGAAACCCAGTGCCCGGTAAGCAGTAACTCGCCATTTCTTCCCACCCCTCTCTCCCTGGTACCCACGAATAAACATAGGTTTTAAAGCATTTTTAAATTCTGAATATTTTACATAAGTGAGGCATACAATATTTCTTCTTTTGTGTCAGACCTGGATACTAGTATTTGGCCCTGATCTTCAAGCACAAGTTCTATCTCTTAATGACTCAATTTCAACTCACCTACTTTAAATGCAGTAGAATATTATCTAGACTGGATGTCTTGCAATTGAACCTCATCATTATTCCCACTTAGCATCAATTCTCTTCATGATAGAGAGCATGTCCCAGTCCCAAGAAAGCAGCTTTACTTGTGTTAGTGTTATCTCCTTGCATATATTTTCATATTCTATCCTAATAATGATATGGAGAAGTTATGAAACTTTATTTCACTACTATGGTAACAGTTTCAGCGAGCCTTTTTTGCAGTCCGACAGCTAGTAAAGGGTGGACCCAAGATATGTATCCAGGTTTCATAGCTCTAGATTTTATGATTTTTATCCACATCTCTATATTGCGACATTTGTGACTGCTGTTCAAAAGAATGACCTCATAGGCATTTTTTAAATATTAAAGACTATTTTGACTATTTTAGACTTTTGACCATTTCTCTGTACTATTTTTCATCCACTTCATCTTGCTTGACCAACTCCCTTTGAGTTTCAAACCCTATCCAAGAGATCCTTTTAGCATATGTTAGTGAAAAGTGGAAAGGAGGATCCTATTTTCAGTATTTCTTCTTTGGACTCTCTAAAGAAAGGGCTGTCATTTCAATGGTAATCACATTGTACATAACATTCAAGTGTGACTTCGTTTCCATGGAGTCGGTTCTATGTCATGGCCACCCATGTGTGTATGGAGGGGAACGACCTCCTGGGTTTCCAATGCTGTATCCTTCCAGAAACAGATCGCCAGGCCTTTCTTTAAGGAGCTTCTTGGGTGGGTGGGTGCACTCTAGCAACCTTCTTTCTGCCATCTGGTTAGTAGTCAAGTGTGTAGTCATTTTCACTCTCCACTAACATTTGCATCTTTCCAAGTTGTTTTTAGTAGCGTATAACCTAGATAGGCATACCTAAATAATACGTAAGATTAATTGTAATTTGTTTAAATCCAGAAGGCCTTAAACAAAAAACCACTTGGTAAGTTGAGGTTGGTAATTTGGAATTGACATGGAAGACTAAATTTCTGAATCAGTAATCTTCTATTTTAAGGAGTTGTTACAGAAATAACTATACCAAAAAAAAGAAAAAAAGAAAAAGAAAAAGGGCTCAAGTAGAAAAAGTTTTGGAAATGATGTACAGATGTGTTTGACACAGTGGCAACAAATGTACAAGGTGGCAACAAATATACAGATATGTTTGACACAGAGGATGTACGGATTGTGATAATAGTTTACGAGACCCCAATAAAATTATTTTTTTTTTAAAAAGAAAAAACACTAAGAGAGTTTCCAGGAAGAAATACTGTTCTTTTATGTTAAGTTTATTATGACCCTTCTAAGTAAAATGGCTCATGTTCTCTCCTTCACTCTCCCCCTTTTTTTTCCCATATAGGATATTGCAGATCCATTTTTTGCTTATTGTAAGCAGCATGCAGATAGGTTAGACAGAAAGTGGAAGAGAAAAAATTACTTGGCTCTACAATCCTATTGTAAAATGTCTTTGCAAGAGAGAGAGAAACAACTATCACCAGAAGCACAGGTATGGAATTCATGTCCAAGTTGCTGTAGTTTTTTCTCTTAGAGTTATCCATTTCAGAACCCCTGTGTCTTTTTCAAGCAAGTATAAATATGCAGCCTGGTTAGTAAATCAGACAACAAGCGGTTACTAGGATAGATGGCCAGTATAGGTTGTGGTCAAAACAATACTCTTCATGTAGCCAACAGAAGACATTTATAAAGTGCATTTACAAATAGAAGCCAGAACTCGGTGCCATCGAGTCTGTGCCAAGTCAGAGCAACCCTTTAGGGAGGGGAGAAGGGCCTGTGTGAGTGTCTACAGCTCCGTGGACAGGAGTAGAAAGCGTCTCCTCTCCCCAGGGGTTTTGAGTGGCTAAACTTTCAGATCTCTGCCTCACGCACAACCACAACGCTACCCAGAATAATTCTGTTAGCATCAGATAGTGACCACATCAGGGTGCGCTTGTGTTCATTCATGCAAGGGACTTGATCAGATTGATTGATTGTCTAAATTAAGAAAATTTACGGATGTTCATGCAGTTATTACAAGTTCAGAGTAATCAACTTAGTTTCTCAGAATTCTGAACATGATGAGACTAATCATTCCCTAGCTTATTGTAATCCAGAAATTATACAATACACCATAAGGTCTGCGGAGACATATATTTTAATTTCATTGTCGATTTTCGTTATCGTTACTGTCTCTTAGATTAGAAGTAAAAATCACAGGAAGATGTGTGTTCCATTTTACCCTATATACAAATTTTTTAAAAATCTGCATACATTTTTTTGTAGGCAAGAATCAATGCCCGACTTCAACAATATCGTGCCAAAGCAGAGCTAGCTCGATCAACTAGGCCGCAGGCCTGGGTTCCACGGGAAAAACTGCCCAGACCACTGACTAGTAGTGCTTCAGCCATTCGTAAACTGATGCGGAAAGCAGAACTAATGGGTATCAGTACAGATATCTTCCCAGTGGATAATTCAGATACCAGTTCCAGTGTGGATGGAAGGAGAAAACATAAGCAACCAGCTCTCACTGCTGATTTTGTGAATTATTATTTTGGTCAGTATGGATACTCATACTTAAACATTTTAAAATTATAGTACTTTTCTAATAAGAATATTTGATATGCTACCAATTATTAGAAATTTTGTAGGCATTTTATATTTATCACGTAAAGGCATATTTATTTCCCTGATAAGTTGTGAGCTGTTATAAAAGCCAGGTTCATGAATTTGTGAAGAGGCTAAAAGTGTTTTTAATAATGGAAGTTTATACAAGTGATTATGTCAAGCTCCATCTTATGTGTATTTTTTATATTAGCTTTATTTCTACTAAAGTAAAATTGGATATTTAATTTAAATAGAGAGAAATATGCGCATGATTCAAATTCAGGAAAATATGACTGAACAAAAGAATATAAAGGATAAATTAGAGAATGAACAAGAAAAGCTTCATGTGGAATATAATAAGGTGAGTTGACTATAAAAAGCAACCTGATTGGACTCTCTTGATGATTTCTTTGTGTTTTAATGGAATTTCTACTTGTTCCATTTTACATTTTTTCTAGAGCTTTATGACCTTCCCTACAGTTCTTATCCCTCAGTATCTTCATAATTATCATTATCACTACTGAGAATTTTCCATGTTTCTCATGTGCTAATTCTCATTTTTGAAAGAAGAACTTAAGTCCTTCAGAGGTGAAGCAAGTGATTGAACTTGAGTTAACAGTGAGCCAGTCTGATAGTGCCAATATTTATTTCTAATTAATACACAGAGTGGTAGAGTTCCTTTTTCTAAGTTTGTAGCCAACTTAGACATTTATTTAAAAATATTTATGTGTTTAATTATAATGTTGCTTTTGATTAAAAAATAATAAACTCAATTTAAATTTATATTGTCTTGCTTCATTCCCTTTTTGCTACATTTTAATGAGAGTTGAGAGACCAAAAGGAAAGATATTACTAAATTGTCACACAATAAGTCATCTGAGCATATGATACTTTCTTTACTTTTTTTTGGGGGGGGGGGGCGGGCATCACTGCTGTCCAGTGGTGGGAGTAGGAGGCCCAGCCCCACTGCTGGAATTGAACCTCCGTCCCAGTGGGCCGCAGTCCCGCGCACAACCACTATGCCACCAGGGCTCAGCCCTCTTTTTTCTTTTCACTTGAAAAAAATTTAATAATTTTACTGAGGACTCATACAACTCATCATGATCAATTCATACATCAATTGTATGCAGTCCACATTTGCACGTTTGTTGCTATCATCGTTTTCAAAACATCTTCCTTCTACTTAGGCCCCCAGTCCATATAACACTTTTTAAGTGATTAAAAAAATTAAGAATTTCTATAATCAGTCACTTTGTAGTAAAGAGAGTACTGGAATTAGATTCAATAGTTCTTAGTTCTGTGATCTTGGCCAATTCACCAAATCTCTATCCTTAGTTTTCCCGTTAAACAAATTATGGAAATGTATCTTCAGAGGGTCAAAAGAATTGGCTAAATGTGTGTATTATCACAAATGAGAAAGGCCAGTATCATTATATTAATTATGCTTTAATTAGTAAAAATAATATTGTAAAATTGGCAGCAGCTCACATTTTATTGATGCTGTTAAATAACTGTGTAGCCCCATTTTCCATTGAGAGTTGAGTGTCTTAATCTTACATGGAATATGCATACATTATTTCTACATTACTGATACATTATTCACATTTTTGCTGTACATTGTATGAAGTTTAGAATGTGGCTTATTTACTTTATAGTTATGTGAATCCTTAGAAGAGCTGCAGAATCTGAATGGAAAACTTCGAAGCGAAGGGCAAGGAATATGGGCCTTGCTTGGCAGAATCACAGGGCAGGTTAGTTTCTTTCTGATAACTACCTCCTTCTCTTCTTGTGTCCTATATCATTTTCAAAGACCAGACTCCTGATATAGCTGTCACTCGGCTCACTGAAGAATTCTGTTTGAGTAGGGCCTACTAATCCTCTGGAGACAATGACTTCTGTCTGAAATCTAGCTAGAGCTAGATTTGTAAGCTGCGTACTGAGAACCTATAGCTTAATTTGATTATTTTAACAGCTATCTTTTTTGCAAAGTTTTTCATTTGCTCTGATTGACCTGT
>PVJH01004542.1:25236-124020 GCA_004026705.1 Nesogale talazaci
CCGACCCCCCAGCCCTGCTCTTTGGTTATCCTTAGTTCTCTGTTATTTGGAGATAAATTTAAACATTTGAAAAAAGGCAAACTGAAGAGGTTAATTTCTGTCTTGATTTTGTTGTGGGCTGTGTAAGAGAAAGATTTGGAAACTTTAGTATTAAGGTGTAGTTTTTCCATCAGCATTAACTTTTTATTTGTAGTCATGGGAAAATGTAGTCATGTAGTCAAGGACCATATCCTTGATTTTTTTTTTTAAGCACACTAATGTTCGTGGTGTTGAGAAAAACAATCAGTGCCAAGTAGAGTTCTTTGAATGTTAGCTTCAGTAAACTGTACACTAGGGAGCTTCTAAAAGTTTGTGGAAAAGTGGAATGAAAAGATAATGGAATTTTTCCACGAATGTTTTGAAGACTCTGCATGTAACTCATAAGTTGAGAATTGATTTAAAGAATCATAATTTACATTTTTTAAGGGGGATAGAGACCCACTCTTTGTGTTTTTACTACAAACTAGTTATTTTGTGAGGAAGACTTTTCCAAGCACAAATATTTTTCATTGTGTTTGTTTCACAGGTGTACAGATTGACATTTGTCATATAATTTGTGTATATGTAGTATTGTAGGAAGTAATACTTGCTAATTTGTATTGTGCTCTGCTAGCTTTGAAGATACTTCTTTTGTGAACAAGGGTATATGTGGCTTAAAATTCAATGACTTTTAAAAGGTAAGAATGAGAAACCATGAGTAGAAGACTGGATTTTTGCTTCCATTGCCAGGCTATTGTTGGAATCTTGTAAGAATGCAGTGTTTTTTATCTCATATTTAGGATAGTGAATGTTGAACTGAAGCCTGTCATTAATTTATCTGCCAAACTCATTATTTTTTGGCTTAATTTGCCAGATTGCCTCATAATAATCTCCTGTTGTGTATAAAACATTATCTTCCATGAAAGAACATTTTCATATATTAAATGACGTTTAACAGAGGTTCACAAATTTTCATGTGCAAATGTAAAATCCACAACAGAAGTAGAATTCAATTGTGCCACTAGCGTGACATTTTTTTCCCGTTGGTTGAACAGATGTTGGCCCACAGGGCCGCTGAGAAATGACTTTGATAGATGGTTGCTGTCTGAGAAGCTCGTATACTACAGATTAGTAGAAACCCAGAGAGAATCTGTGAGCTTTGTGGAAGGTTTGGTCCAATAAGATAATTTTTCTAATTAACCTATGGAGCACCAACATAGCTGGGATGCTAAGGAAAATAAACGGCTTCAATATTCTTTTTGTCAAGTGTACGGGGCTTTTTTGTTTTTCAAATCTCTGAAACCCTTGTCCCTGCCTTGTGCTTTTTAAAGCTAGAACAGAAGTTTAATATGCATAATGTTTTGGTTTCCATTGAAAACTGATGACCGTGCAGAATTATAGGTTCTTAATGTAAGTAACTGTTAGATAAAAACTCATTATAATGATTTTTGCCAGTGTAATAACTGGTACAGCAGATTTCCCCTCAGAACTGTGGCATATTTACTTAGCTCAATTGGCGAGTAGAAGAAAATGTTGCTTCTCGTTTCTTCCTTATAAACTGCATTTGTTCAATCAATAGAAATTGAACATACCGGCTATTTTGCGAGCACCAAAAGAGAGAAAACCAAGTAAAAAAGAAGGAGGCACACAAAAAGCATCTACTCTTCCAGCAGTACTTTATAGGCAAGTAACTCATAATGGGTTAATGAATGATCATAGAATATTAGTGTGTATTCTGAGCCAGTGCTAATAAGTTAGTATCTCAGAATGAATTTTACCTATATCAGAATTTGTATTAAGTGCTTTGAAATTCATTATATTAATAGCTTAATCAGAGATGTTTTTCTGGTTGAAGAATAGTCGATTTTTTTATAGCTCTTTAAATGATACTTTCTAGACTTTTTGGATTCGTTAAGTAGTGGAATATTCCTGCATAATCTCCATGGAGAGGAATAGCCATTGAAAATAATAGAAGTGATTTGCATAAAGAATGAAAACGATGTAGAAGGTGAAAAGGCTGTGCTTGTGTTTTGTTTTTCTTGATTCAGAGTTTTGTGTATGTGTTGAGGTAATGATGGATATAATCTTTGTATAAAGTGGACAGTGAAGATTAAGGTTTAAATTTAAGCCTCTCCTTATATTCTTTTCCATGTACATAATCAGTTGTACTACTTCTATTTCTAGACTTTTATCTTTTACTTTTTTAGCTCAATATTCTTTGTATTTAACCATTATAATAATTTTACATAGTTAAGATATTTGCCTATGATCAAATGGGTTAGAATCACACTTTTTTTCTTATAACTTACTATATTAATTAAATAATATAGTTCATATATAAATTTTGATGGGGCTTCTAATATTTGTGAAAACTTTTCATTTGGCCATAATCTTTTGTTGTCCATTGATCTGTATCCACATATAAGCATACCTATACATTTATATAGGCATATGCAAATATATTACTAGTCTCCCCATAACTACACCCATTTCAGAAACAACAGTAGGGCAGTACTCATCTCTGTAGTTGCCACCAAATCTATGGAGGCTGCCTCCAGAGATAATAGCAAATCCCTTAAAAGGTGGGACAAACTCACTGTTGTCTGGATGCACAGTATAAAGATGAACACATGCTGTTTGCTTTGGGAGCCTTCAGACCTATCACTAAGCTGCTGATTTTTTTAAATGACAGTTCTTTTTTTTTTTTTTTTTTTAACCCTGAGCAACTTTCAGATCAGGCACATGTTGTTTTTTTTGGTGCTCTCTTATAGTAATTAAAAAAAAATTATTAAAACTAACCCCAAACTTCAAGATCATTGCTGTTTCTGTACTTGGATGGATAGGTTCTTAACTTCTCCCTCACTCTGTACTTTCCCAATAAATTATATCCTAGGTTTTCAGACTATTGTGCTGGGGTTATAAGAAGTACTTAAAGTTGCATTATTGTACAAGAACAGTTAGATTGTTAAAGACAAAAAGAAATCAAAATTACAACAGCAATAGTAAGTATCTGTGATCTTTGCAACGCTTCTCAGTTGGTGTTTCAAGCCAGATTTTAAAAAGAGACTTAATAGATAGTGCATTTTCACATTGAAGAATCTTCAAAATGTTTTCAACTAATGTTAGAAAATAAATTGGTTTGTTTGTAAAGTAGCTTGTAGTTTGAGAAAAACCTTAGGAAATTGTTTTATTTAACTGCTTGTGCTTTTAGAGAAAAAAATGAGCTAATATTAGTTGACATTTAAGTCAGGATTTAAATTAAAATAATAAAATATCAGGACTAAATTTCTTAGCTAGACAATCTTTGAAACATATTAGTATTTCAATTTATAGCAGAAATTTCCCTAAATATCTGGAACTAGCAATCAGTCAATAACATATAAAATGGTGTGTTATAAAAAAAGAGTTTTAATAGCAAGATGTTATTTAAGAGCTTGAACGGAAGATTTAATGATTGGTAAAATTGTGAAAATGAAAAATATGCTATGAACTAAGAGTATTTCATTATGATAATGATCATACTAATCTTTTATTTGACACCTTCATTCATTCATTCAAAGTTGTGGAATTTGCAAGAAGAACCATGATCAACATCTTCTCTTGTTATGTGATACTTGCAAACTCCATTACCATCTTGGATGTTTGGACCCCCCTCTAACACGGATGCCAAGGAAGACCAAAAACAGTTATTGGTAAGTAAAGAGAAGGAATTTGCATCTTAAAACTGGTTTGCTTTACATTTCAGATGTATATAAGAAAATACACTATATCATATTGATATACAATAAATATTTAGCACGTTAAAAACAGATATATTCACTAGTATTTCTGTACTATACTATGAATAAAACTCTAACAGTGTTCTCAAGAAATATGTTTCAATTGATTGAGTCTGCTTTTGTATCAGCAATAGGATTTCATTTCCAATACTGTATTTATAATTCTCTTTTGCTTTATTGCTAAATGCTTTATTTTTATTTTGAAATTGAGCACATTCATCTAAAATGTACTTCCATAGTCATTCTTGTACTTGTAATTTAATATTTTATTTCTAAATTAGTTTCACCTAAGGGTTTACTTCTGGTATTTTGTTGGTTGTGTTAATTATCTTTAATGCAACCATTCTTTTAAAATCTGGGAACATTTGACATATGTTTCTGAATTTTTTTTTCTTTAACATAGGCAGATTGAATCACTACAGATGTTTGATAAATGCTTATGATATGTATAATGAGTTTTATCTTTTCCTTAATTTTAGTCCAAGGGAGAGACAGATGTTCAGACTTTAATAGCCTTTTTCCTTCTACAAAGGAGGATATAGGAAATTGAAAGCTTTGGAATGAACATGAATGCTCTTTTTAGTTAGTTACTGTTTTCAATTTTAAATAAGAGTAAACCCTAAATTCTTAAATGGTAACTACACAAAAATTCATGTTTGTTCTTTAGATCTATTTAGTGTATTGTTTCATTCACTAGAAATATTTTTGTGCCTATCCTTTTACCATAGTTACAGGATGGTTTATTCATGCTAGCTATCACCTATCTATCTATCTATCTATCTATCTATCTATCTATCTATCGATCTATCTATCGATCTACCTATCTATCATCTATCATCATCTATCATATCATCATCATCTATCTACAACAGCGGTTCTTAACCTGTAGGTCATGACCCCTTTGGGGGTCAAGCGACCCTTTCACACAGGTCCCCGATTCACAACAGTAGCAAAATTACAATTATGAAATGGCAGCAAAAATAATTTTATGGTTGGGGGATCACAACATGAGAAACTGTAGTAAAGGGTCGCAGCCTTGGGAAGATTGAGAACCAGTGATTTACAGGAAAGCATTTTAGTAGTGTTCTTAGTCTATTTGTTTTAAACATTATTCTGGCTTCGCTTTTCAAATATAATAGGGTATATTTCCTTTGATGCCTTTGTATATTTGAAATTTTCAGAATTTAAGAAGATATTGCTGTAGCATATTAGGATATGAGTCATGTTAATAAGCATCCTTGTTGGGTTTCTAAATCAAAAATGAGTTTGGTAGTCTCCATGACTTGGGTGTTCTGTCCCAGTCATGGGCATGAAGATATGCAGGTATTTTATTAAAATAAGTTATGGATCTTTCTAACTTTTACACTTTTGAGATCTGGTTGCTAGTGGTTTGTATGAAAGTTTTTGGAAAAAATTCAAGGAAAGTATGAAGTCTTTTGGCTGAAAGCCCTTCTAAAATGGTTCTAGGCACTGATTATAGCATTTTTAGTATTAGTTGAAGCTAATATTGCAGAGTAGTGAAGCTTTCAATAGCTTGTAGATGTAGTAATCAGATTTTGGTTTCTAAAATCAGCTTCATTTGGTTAAAAGTTGAGTATATTAATCTTGGAATGAGTAAGCTTTAGAAAAATTTTTTTTTCATATATCTTGAATTTGAAAGGCATTTTTCCCTCTAACAGTGTTAGTTTACTATTTAACTTCTTTAAAAACAAGAGTAGTAAGCAATAAAGTAACCACTTCCTAAATAATTTCAGTTTACCATGGTCTTGATTTTGGGTCTAATCTATCATATCTTCTAACTATATGATAGAGAAACAATACAGATATGTTGTTACATATTTCTTTTCAATTCCATAGTCACTGATGCCATGTTGGTAGCTTGAAATTGTCATGATAAGGAGATTGATTAATCAAAGTGTCACCTCCTACCCCACCAGGTTTTAAACATGTACTTGCATATGACTGTATGACTTCTGATTTAGTCCCTAGGTGATGTGATGGTTACATACTGACCTACTGATATTAGCATTTTGAGTCCAGCAGAGAAACTTTGGAAAGAAAGGCCTGCTGATTTACTTCTGAAAGGTTATAGTGATTGCTAACCCTTGAAGGCAAATGTACACTCATGAACTTCAACTTTCTGTTTTCTCTCTTTATGTAGGCAGTGCTCAGAATGTGACCAAGCAGGGAGTAGTGACTTGGAAGCAGACATGGCCATGGAAACCTTACCAGATGGGACCAAACGATCAAGGAGACAGATTAAGGAACCTGTGAAGTTTGTGCCCCAGGATGTGCCACCAGAACCCAAGAAGATTCCAATAAGAAACACGGTAATGCCTTCCTTATTGATCCTGCCGTTGCTGTCAAATCCAGCCTGGCGCACAGCAACCCTGTCAGGTGGAGTAGACCTCCCCATCAGGTTTCCCCATTTGCCATCATTTTGGGAACAGACTCTCATGTCTTTCTCTTAAGGAACAGCTGGTGTGTTTCAACCACCATCCTGTAGGTTCGTAGCTGAGTTTCGAACCACTATGCTATCAGAACTCCTTTATGTATCTTTATCATCATAAAACTCAGAGACCAGAATTTAAGATGATGAAACGACACAGGGACAACACTACCCAGGAACCAAAGAATGAAAAATGTCTGCTGCTATTTGTTATCCTTTTAAAAATGATTACTTTACATTATGAAACAGACCATACATATCTGAGACTGTCTAGTTTTTGTGTTCAATTTAAAGAATACTAATAATGAAAACCCACTGTGTCACCACTCAAAAAAAAAAAAAAAAGAGCATTACCAAAGCCTTGCAAATCCTTTGAGAATTCGTTGGTAATCTCCTTGGCTCTCTAGTCCAGAAGTTAATTCTTCCCTCAGCTTTTTATTTCTCATTCTTATTTCTTTCTTTAAAATATACTCCAGTTGTATGTATTAAAAACATAGTGTTTAACTTTGCAAGTTTTCGATTTGAAGTGAATTGAAGTCACTTTTTTCGTGCATACTTTGCTATTTTGAGCAACATGATGCTGAAGAGATTCATTTGTGCTGATCCATGCTGCTCTAGGTCGCTCACTTTCATAATGTATCGCTCTTCACTGGAAACAAAAGAATCTTACTTCATTCACTTTGTTTTAATGAGAGAAAGTTATTTTTTCCCCATCTTTAAAAAATTATACATAATTCTTCTCTGATGGTTCTTGGCAATGTTTTCTAAAGCTTGGTAGGAGAATTTAGAGAATATGCCTTTGTGTGGATTTGCTGAGCTATAGAATGGTGACATCTTTAATTTTGCTAGATAATGCTAATTATTTTGTATACCAGTTTACACAGAACAGCAGTGGATAATACTTATGAGTTTCTATTGCTTTTCTTGTTTTACTTAGTGTTTTAATGTTTGTCAGTATAATGTGTGTAAAATTGTATTTTGTCATTTTGTTTTGTGTTTTCCTGAATAATAAGTTTAGGCATTTGTATTTTTTGACTTTTGTAATTTTTCTTTGGCAAAATGTTTATGTAAGTTTCCCCCAACTTTTCTGCCAGGTTGTGGTCATTTTCTCACTGAAAGTTTATTAAAGCCAGGATTTAAAGAGTTTTTTCAGAAAGTATTGCTTGTAGTTACCCAATTTCTGAGACTACCACCTAAGAGCATTTAAAACAAAAGTTTGGCTTATGCATTTTCTGTTTTATGAGGCGTTTGACTGACTTTTTGTTTCAGACCTGTAATGGCTGGCTTAAAGTTATGAATTTTCAGGGGAGATACTTGTAACCTTCTACATACAGGGTACTTGTCATAAAATGCTTTCTTTTAATTATTTTATTGGGAGCTCTTACAGATATTATAACAATTTATAATACAATTAGATCAAGCATAATTATATAATTGCTGCCACCATCAGTTTCAAAACATTTTCTTTCTTCTTGAACTCTGATATCAGCTCTCCTTTCTCTCCACCGATCCCCAACCTACCCCCCAGGAACCCTTATGATATTTTTATTATTATTGTCATATCTTATACTATCCAATGTATTCATAATATGTTTTCTTATGCTTTATTTTAAATTAGTTTTATTTTTTTCCTCTAAAACAGCTTCCCTTCCCTAATTGAAAAAACAAAAAACTCCTCAATTATAATCCCTGTGTAGTCATTTGATGATTCTTAAGATGAATCAAATAGATTCTTTTTAAAAATTATTATTAAGTAGGTAAATCTGGAGTTGTTAACTCCAGTTGGTAACTGGAATAATTTATTTTGACTACTGTAAAAATAGACCAACTTGAAATAGTTTTATTTGTAATCACTACTAGTTTAAAATGATTTCTTAGGCTACATAAATATATTTTGTGTTTAAATATACCTAAGGGAATTTTCCTTATTTGAATACCTCTACTAATTTTTGTTTCTAAAATATTTTCTTGTATTTTAAGTTTTATTGGTATCACATTCGTAGGACAGCTACCATATTTTTATAGCTATGATTGGTTGATAATGCTATCCTTAAAATTTTAGAGAAAAAGCAGTTATTACTTTATATGTCTTTGTTCATAAAGAATATCTTTATTTTGAAACACCGCCACTAGATTCTTTGTTGTTTAAGTTAACCTTATAACCAGTATTAAGATCTTTAATTTTGAAGTTATGGTAAAAGGCAAATTATCTTTGTTATTGTGATACTTATGTGATAATTGTTGAATATTACTTAAGATAAAATATGAAATTTTAATAACTTAAGAAGTCATTTTATTTATTTACTTTAATTTCTGTTTTTTTAACCTAAAATTATAAGGATATTTTAAAATCTTCTCATTTAGCTCAATTTCTTTTATTCTATTCTTTGACTCTAGTATATTTTTTAGGGGTGTTAGACTTAATTACAGATATTGGTTAGTGAAACTTCAAGAATTTTTTGTGTAGGGATTTTAGGAAATGCACTGTGATTATTTTCTTTTTTTGAAGTTGAAAAACTCTGTTTTGCAACATGATTGCTTTTATTTTTCATTAATTGAAAGAGCCCACTTTTCAAGGCACATTTATGCAGCTCAGAGAACTACTCTAAGGTTTGAAATGTAAGTTAGGCTTCAGGATCATCTCGGGCAGTGGCTTTTAATCTTCCTAATACCACGACCCTTTAATATAGTTCCTCATGTTGTGGTAACCCCCAACCATAATATTATTTTTGTTGCTACTTCATAAATGTAATTTTGCTACTGTTATGAATTGTAATGTAAATATCTGATATGAAGAATGTAGTTTCACTGTTCCAAATTGAATGTAATTGAACTTAATTAAAGCATAGTTATTAATTACAAAAAATATGTAGTTATATATTGTGAACTATTAGTGTGTTTTCCGATGGTCTGAGGCAAACGCTATGAAAGGGTAGTTCAACCCCCAAAGGGGTCGCAACCCACAGATTGAGACATGCTGATCTGGGCTGTTTTCTGGGATGCAGATTCTTGGACCAATCTTAGAGCTAATGTATTACATTCTATGAAGATCAACTCGGTAATATATTTTTAAATCAATTTCATAGGGGTGATTATTATATGTGTGTGTATATATATATGTGTATATATATATGTGTATATATATATATATATATATATATGAGTTTACACAGTCAGAAGGACTAGCACAGCTAATTAGTCCACATAGCAGTACAGAGGACTCAGCTCAACTCCAGGAGCGATTATTTTTATACAGTCCAAATTCTGAATACAACTATACAGATAGTATTTGTGATTATTACCTCCTGTTTTCCCCTTCTTTCTTCCCTCTCTCCCTGCCATCCATCCTTATGGCAATTCAGAAATTGATGAGCATGTTCAGTTTATCAGTTAATGAATGTATAAGTCCCTGTTCTGTAATGTAAGAATGATACTGTACCCCTCTCAACTGCACAATCCAAATCCGAGGTAATAGGTCCCAAAGCACTGAAGGCAGGCACACAGACCTTTCACAGGTTGTTTCTACGACTTTGAGCCAAAGGGACTTTGTGGTGCTTCTGACTTTGTCGGTTGTTGTTTCCCTGCTCTGTGATGCAGTCATGCTTTAGTAGCACAGTTTATGATTTCATAATGTCCCAATTATACTTTCTTTCTGCTTGACATCTTTATTATTGCTGCTCTCAAATGTCATCCAGTTGATTTTGACACAGAACAGTCCCTTGTACACAGAGCACTGCCGTCCTCATGACTGTTGCTGTGTTTCAGCCACGTGCATCTTGTTGAGGGTCTTTGTCTTTTTCTCTAGTCTTCTGCCTTCTTCTTTCCCACGCATAGTGTTCTTCTCCAGCGACTGGGCTCTCGTTAACATGTTCATGGATGGGAAACGGTCTCATCCTAAGAAGCATTCCAGTTGTATCTCTACCAAGGCAGATTGGTTGGCTCTGCGCGGTAGGCAGGCAGTTGTCTTTGTTAGCACCATTATCCAAAGCTCTCCTGTATTCTTCTACCCTCAAAGGCCAGCTTTTAAAGATTTTCAAGGAAACTCTAGAGTCCTGATTTGAGTCAGGCACATCTTAACCTTCAAAGAAAGCTTTTTGCTTTTGAACACATTTAAAAGGTGTTTTGTAGCAGATTTGCTGCGTGCAATATTTCCTGTGATTTCTTGATGACTGCTTCCCTGGGAGTAGATTGTGGATCCCGACTCACAGGCAGTCTGCCAGCGTGTCCCCGGTTTCAACGCTCAGAGGCTCGGTAAGAGAAGGATGAGGCTGTCTGCTCCTGTAAAGATTTACATTGGCAAGCCCTCTATTGGGTCCCTGTGATTTGGAATTCACTCTGATGACAGTGGGGTGACAGGTAGCAAAGACTGATGTTGACCTGGACTTCATTTTATATGGAATTGACTCGATGGCAATGGGTTTGGTAGGCAGAATTAAAGGTCCCTAAAGATAGGCAAGTCCTACTTGCTGAAACCTGAGAATAGTTTACGTAAGGTGCAAAAGGGACTTTGTAAATATGAGATTATCTAGGTTATCTATGGGCTCCTAAAAACCAGAGAACCTGTCCTGGCTTTCATCAGTAAGGAGAAAAGACTGCTGACATTGGGTCAATGAGTTGTACTATTCCTTGCTATGGAGATGGAGCCAAGAAAGGAGCCCTTGGTAAGAGAAGGCAAGGAACCAGATTCTCCTCCTGAGTCTCCGGTGAAGAAGGCAGTCTTGCCAGCACCTCCATTGTAGCCCAGTGTGACCTGTCTCAGGCTTCTGATGCACAAAACTTGAAAAGGATACATTCGTCTTGTGTGAAGCCACCACATTTGTCATATTTTCTTATGGCAGTCATTTAAAAAAAGCAGCACCCAGAGTGACTTATACAGTTAACATTTAAAACTGAAATAGGAACATTATTTTAAACCGCATATAAGTAATTTTAGTAGCCCTTGATGGCATTCAGCTGCTAACGGAAAGGTCAGCAGTTGCAACCCTTAACTGTGTCTGCAGGGCAAAAGGGATGGCAGTCTGCTTCTGTGGAGATGGACGCTTGGAAGCCCCATACGGTGCTTTTACTCTGTCCTCTAGGGTCAGAATCAATTTGACGGGGGATTTGGCTTGGTTCCCCCTTGATCGTTTGATCGACAAGTGCTCATCAGTATTTAGCAAACCAGCTATTTACCCTCTTTCCCCACAGCTTTGCAAGTGAAATCAATGTGCGCAGGGTAGTCGTCCTAGCCCTGCTTTGCGGGTTTTGGAATTGTAGCATTCTGCTTGTATGTTGATCCTTTCATCACCCGAGCTATAGAATTACTGCTAAGTCAGCCCAGAATACTTTCATTTAAGTAGCTGTTATTTAGATGTTTTAATTTATTTTAAATATGGAAACTTTTCTCCTTTAAGCAAGATACTGACTTTTGGGGAAAAAAAGTAGATTTGCTTACCCATGGTCCCTTTTTGAAGTTACTTTAAAATTGATGTTTGTAGTTTTTGGCATATTTTCTAATAACTTTAATGTAACTTGAAAGCTTTCCGATTTTCTTTTCATTTTCTATATACTGTATGTCATCTGGCTACTTTTCATCTTTTAAACAAGTGCCAAAAGGACTTGCTGGGGTCTTTCTTTCCTGTCTCTTACACGCATGCCTCATCTTCTCTCCCTTTGAAGTTCTCAGCACTTCCTTCCTGATGCAGACGTTTGTGGTGTCTTTGGTGTATCTCCTTGTTTTAAGAAACTAAAAGCAGTAAAAAGTCATAAGTTTTTTTGCAGTGAAGACTGACAATCATATTATTCTCCTGGACTCACTATTTTTGATACATCATTATTGTAGAAAGGTACTTAAGCACATGTTTAATCTGCCTTCTATGTCACTTTAGAAGCTTGAGTTTTTGTACTGTTTGAGCCCATTACAGGTGATCGTCTTCATATGTGAGATATATAAGTATCATAACTTTCATTACATTTATATTTTAATTAGTTTTACACATATGTCCAGTTGGGTCCTATAGGAGAGTTAGAGCTTAAGTCATGGAAAATCCAAAAATCTGAAACATGTTATTTTCTTTTTGGTACTATTTACTAAAAATGCTGGACTATTGGCACCCAGCTTTATTGAAATGACTGAAAACTACTCTCTATATTTGTGTTTTATCTTTATTTGCTCTTTGACTTATAATACTATTTGAATTAAGCTATTGTCCTTTTTAGAATTGCTATGGGGGATTCAGCCAACTCTGAGACACTAAACACATTTTAGAACCTTCATCTGTCATAGAAGTTTAGAAAACACACCCAGCATAAAATTGCAGTGTTGAATTTGGACCCTGCTTAATTCATCCTGACTCCTTTGAAGCGATTCAGTTCTGTTCTTATATGCAGAACCTAAAGGTTCCTTTTGAGCTTTTTGCCTTTTGAAAGACCATCCTTTTGCAAATTTCTTAGAGTACCAGATCAGAAGAGTGAAGAACAGACATTTACTTATTTTGTATATTATATGTGAGAATGGTTGTATTGCAGAACTTTATCGTGTAGAACACGTATTTTATATCTTTGGCTCTGTGGTGATTTTAGTTTATAGTTATGCCAAATTGGTCATGCTTATTTTCCCCTTCATGCAATTTCTTAATCATATTAATATAAATTGCATTGGATAAAAGTAACCTCTGCAACCAGTTGACAAACCAAATCAAACCAAACTCAACTGCCATTCTGAGGCGGAATCATTGTGACTCTCTAAGACAGGGTAGAGCTGCGCTGTGAGTTTATAAGGTGGAAACTCTTTATGGGAATAGAATGCACTGTCTTGCTCTCCCAGCCTGGCTAGTGTTCACGAACTGCTGACCTTGTGTGTGGATAGCAGCCCAGTGTGGAACCACTGCCCCACGAGGCTCCTTGCCAACTGACAAGAAGGGCAAGAGTTACTTTTCCATTTGATCTGTGCTAGGATGATCGCCAGTAGAAGCACATTGCTCTTTGTTCACACCTGGTATGTATGTACGTATGCATGTGTGTGTGTGTGGATGTCAATATCCAAATTGACATGCACACACAATGGAAGAGGCTTCAAGTGTTCATGGGGATATCCCATTATTTTCTAATTCCATTTTTCCAACTACTTTTTGAAGCCCCTGAAGCGTGTGTGCGTAAGTGTGTACATGCTGTCAGGTTGGTTCTGACGCATAGAAACCCTCTGTACAACAGAGTTAGACCCTGCACAGGCCCGCCCCCCGCCCCCCACCATTGCTCTTGTGTTGGAGCCCCAGGTCCATCCTGCCAGGGCCTTCCTCTTTTCTCTGCCCCTCCCCCCCTTTACCCAGCATGACTGTCCTTGGTCTCTCTTAATAACATATCGAAAGTATTTGTAAACATATGCATTCTGTGTACATATACTCATATATTTATATGTAATGTAAATATATACATGTATACATGCTTACTTATATACACACATATTTATATATAATTTAGTGCTGTTTTGTGATCAAAACTGTTTTGTGGTCTTTAGTTTCTGATTAAAAAATTATTGTTTCATATTCTGAAACAAAAGTATTGAAAAATACTTTTTAAAAAGAATTGCATATTTATGGTAACAACATTTACGTTGAAGACTTTTGAACAGCATAATTCTAAAGCTTTCTAGTTTGACAGAAGTTTTCAAGGTTTGACTTCATTGTCCTAATTAACATTGGATTTGAAGTTTTGCTCATAAATAAGCATTTCCTCTTTTTGATTGACATGCTTCCCTGTGATGCTTTGCAGAGACTGTGTTTTTTCAAAAATTGAATATTTGTGTCAATTCTGTGTTGGCACCATTTCTCCAACAGTAGATGTTTACTTTATGTCTCAGTGTCACATTTTGGTCAGTCTCATAGTATTTAAGATTTGTAAGTAATGCTATTTAATACTTTTTAGACTATAGTATTATATAAGCATAAATTGTACATACATGGGGAAACCAAAAGGGAAAAACTCATATAACTTCCATTGCAATATTCACTTTATTGTGGTAGTTTAGAACTGAAACCACTATAACTCTGAAATATGTCTTTGTATATAAATTAAACAGAGAAGCATACCTTATGTTGCATACATGTAGCTAATTGTTACCTCTCGTTTGTGGAAATATTGGTAACTTACATTTAGAAAATCAGTCTACCGATTAATAAGTGAATTCAAGGTTAGTGCTTTTGAGGCATTTTTAATTTTAAAAATACTCACTTGCCAAATGAAACATTCTAAAATGGGAAAACATGTATTTGACTTAAGTATGTATTAAAATAACCTAAAGAATTAATTTGTTACATGTCTAGTCCAAATGTGAGAGAAGTTATCGAAACATTTAATTATGTTTCAGATGGCTATAATATTAGACTGATACCTTGCAGCTAAAATAATTTTATTCTTTTCAAATTAGATACATTTTATGCACCATTATGCATATGAATATTTCTGCATATCCTCTATTCAAAAAAAACATCACAGGCTGTTCAAGAGCCCGATCCTGTAGATCCCCAGATGATCATTATTCCTAGGCAAATAGAACTCTGAAAAACTCACAAGACTAAACAGGAGCAATAGGAATATGTCAAAACTTGGAGTGAATTTCAAACTTTGATTTACTTTTAATAGTTTAATATTTTTTTTAAACGAAGCTCAATTTGGAATTGAATTCTCAATGGATCAACAATTAATCACTTCATACTTGTAGATATGTATTTGCATACACTTGTTAAATATAATTCTTCCTTCCACATATTGGTTTCTCTCTGCTTCTTCCTCCCCGCTTTCCAAATAATATGCTCGAAACTGGTCACCGAGTTCTGCTTACTTCTGCACATCTGAGAAAGTTGCAATTTGTTGGATGAATCAAACATGCTCTTGCTTATCTTTCTTTTTCTTTTATTAGGAACTTCTCCTTTTACGCTCCCCATTCTTCTAAATTATTCAGGCTAAATCACATTTAAGATGCTTTTTAACATGATATTAATTATGAATTCTCATAGTTCCACTTGCTGCCACATTACTAGGACTTGAAATAAATGGATACTTTTCATTGTGAATAGTTATACTTGGACTAGCCTACTGTATTATTTTTCTTCTGGAAATATTAGTAATATGATAGATGTTAAACAAGTTCACTCTATTTTTGTTTGAGATTATAGTTTGAAAATTACTCCAAATATTGAGGCATTCCTAGAGTTTCTGTTTTGCCTTGTTATTTATTCTTTCTTAGAACTATATGTGACTAGGAATAGTGATAATCTGGACTGTTTAAATGTTTGCATTAGTCTTTCACCACTTGTGTGTTAGTTTGTTGTATTGGCTTTCATGTTGTGGTACAAAATTAATATTTTATTTTGTTTTATTTTATATTTTATTTATTACTCCCCCCCTACAAAACCAATATTTTAAATACCAACAAGGTGACCCAGGATGAACAGGTTTCAGTGGCGTGTCCAGATTAAGAACAGATTTGGGAGAAAGGATAGAGTCTATTGGCTAGACTGTCCACTTCTGAGGGGTTAATTACTGAAAATTTTATGAATAGCTACAGAACACTGTCAGATATATATGCCAGTAATGACCTCTTAAGTTAGCAGGTATTCCAAATACGACTGGGAAAGACTTTCCTCCTCAAAATAGAGTTGACCAAAATAATGTGGCTGGAAATAGGGCTTTTGGAACTTTCTTTTGTCAATAGCACAAAAATCAAAATGAGAATAAATAGCTACAAACATCTAAATGATCGATACATAGAAGTTTCCAAGCGTAATTCAGGAAAATTCAAAGTTTTCAAACATGGAATGGAGTACAATTGATAATTGATAATCTTGGTTATTAGTGAACTGGATGATTACTGACCATTTTGAGTGGGGATATTATGTTTTACAATGTCAAGATTGACAAATTTCAACGGGAAAATGTTTGTCAAAAGAACATTTCAAAATCTATCTTGAAGACTGTATACCTATAAGAAAATTCAGTTAATGGAAGTATCTGTCAAATTTCTATACCAACCACTACATTGAAGAAATTGCAGATTTTTACCAAATTGTTCAGTCCAAAATTGAACAAACATGCAGATAAGATGCATGGGTAATTATTGATGTTTAGAATTGGAAAGTTAGCTTCAAAAGGAAGGATTAGTAGATGGACAATGTGGTTTCATAAAACTGGATATTCCATGATAAAAATTTTAAGACGTAGGACTTTTTCATTGCAAATGTCCTTTTCCAATAACATAAACATTTGTCTCTACATGTGGACCTACCGCACTGGATGGAATACATGGGATTATAAAATTGTTCACATCTGCCTGAAGAAAAATTGGACACTCAGAATTATCAGCTAAACAAAGCCATAGACTGATTTTGTTACAGACCACAATTGCTCATATGTAAGTTCAGGTTGAATATGAGGCTATTAAAACTGGTCCATGACACTCCCTCACAGAAGACTCTCGGGAAGGGGATGAGACAGTCAGGGTGGAGTTAGCAATGATGAAACATACAATGTTCCTCTAGTTCTTAAATGCTCTCCCCCTCCATTATCATGATCCCAATTATACCTTACAAATCTGGCTGGACTGGAGGATATACACTGGTTCAGATAGGAACTGGAAACCCAGGGAATCCTAGACAGAAGAACCCCTCAGGATCAGTGGAGAGAAGGGTGACAATGGGAGGGTGGCGGGAAGGTGGGGAAGAAAGGGAAAACAGATTGCAGGGATCTACATATAATCTCCTCCTTGGGGGATGGACAGCAGAGAAGTAGGTAATGGGAGACTTCGGATGGTATAAGATATGACAAAATAATAATTTATAAATCATCAAGGGTTTATGTGGAGGGGAGAGGGGGAAGGGAGGGGGGAAATGAGGAGTGGTTACCAGTAGCTTAAGCAGAAAACAATCGAGTGTTTTGAGAACAGTGAGGACAACAAATGTACAAAAGCGCTTGACACAAGGATGTATGTGTAGATTGTGATAATGAGCCCCCAATAAAGTGATTTAACAAAAACAAAACAAAACCCAATCGGTCCATGGTAGCCAAAATGTAACCTTGGGTATATCCTACCTGAAGTTAAGAGGTCATCTCAAGAATAGATTTAGCTAAGTGAATACTAATGACCGAAGACTTGATGAGCTGTGGGATGACATTAAGAAAATCATACATAAAGAAAGCAGAAGTCAAAACAAAACTTATGGCCACCGAGTCGATACTGACTCAACAGCCCTTGTGGATTTCTAAGATTGTCAGTCTTAAGGGAATATTAGAAAGCCACAGCTTAGTCCTCAAGAAAACAAAAGGTCACTAAAAAGACAGGAAAGGTGAAAATTGATGGTAGAAGAGATTCTGAAACTTGCTCGCGAATGTAGGCTAGCTAAGACTTATGAAGGAAATGATGAAGTAAAAGCCCTGACAATTTGAAGAGCCACTCCAGAAGACAAACTACATATAGCATTATCATGAAATATGCAGAGACTTGGACAGAGGAGGTGGAAAGGAAGAACATGCTCAGCGTATCTCAAGCTAAAGGAACTGAAGAGAAATAAAGCAAACCTCAAGTTAAAATATTGACGGATTGTATGGAAAAATTATTGACTGGCTCAGAAAGCAACAGAGGGTAATGGGAGGAACACAAAATCACTCTACCCAAAGTAATTGATGAAATGCACAAGAGCAATGGTGAGGGCGGGGCGGGTCTGTGCAGGGTTTAACAACCATTTCAAGAGGTCACTATGGTTAGAGAATGGTATGATTTCCTCCCCTCCATAATCATGACTCCAGTTCTATCTTACAAATCTGGCTGGATCGGAGCATGAACACAGGAATCCAGGACAGATAACCCCTTTAGGACCAATAATGAGAGTAATGATACCAGGAGGGTAAGGAGAGTGTTGGGGGAGAGAGGGTGAAAAGGGGGAACTGATGGCAGTGAAATGTGGATGAGAGTCAGTGGACGGTGTAAACTATGAAAATGAAAATAATTATACATTTTTCAAGGGTTCACAAGCGTGGGAGTGTGGATGAGGAAGGGAAAAATGGAGCTGCTATCAAGGGCTCAGGTAGGAAATGATGATGGCAACATATGTAAAAATGTGCTTGATACAATTGATGTATGGATTAGAAAGAGCTGTAAGAGTCCCCAGTAAAACAATGTGTTAAAAAAGAAAAAGACATGGTAGCATTGTAGGAAGAATTCAAGCAAACAAGCAAAGAAATCCAAGTCAATCTTGCTGCCATCTGGTCAGTGCTGACTCACAGCACCCTTCCAGAACAGGGGAGATTTGTCCTTCGGAGTTTCTGAGACTGTAGCTGTTGTCGAGGGTGAAAGCACTATCAGTCTGCCAAGAAGTGCCGAACTTGTGAATCACAGTCTACTGTGTAACCACTCGCTCTCCAGGGTGTTGTATTGAAGATGGCCAAGCTATACTAAATGTGCTAGTGAAAAGACAAGGCTCTGGGAACTGACAGAATACCAGTAGAAATATTTCATCAAGCTGATGCAGCACTGGAGACATTCACTAGTCAGTGGCAACCAATTTGTAGGGAATAGATCACTCACTACCTGTGCCTATCTTAAACAAAGGTTATCCACGAGAAGGTAGACAACTGAACAGTATCATTGATAGCATATGCAAGTCAATTGCTTAATGCAATGCAAAAGAGATTCGACACTGATAGGGAGCGGTCAGAAATTCAAACCAGACAAAGAGAAGAATATGGCTCAAGGAATATGATATCATGGCTGACATGGCTGAAAGCAGAGAATTCCAGGATGATGTGTATTTGTATTTTATTTCCTAAGCAAAGTTATGTGTAGATCATAAAAATACTGTAGATAACATTAAGAAAAATACTAATTCCAAAATACTTAATTGTGCTCCTGGGACTTCAATATAGAGCAGGAGGCTGTCATTAAGTAGAACAGCGCACACAGCATGGTTTAAAATCAGGAAAGAAGCTGGGTGTTGGATTAGTACCCTTTCATCACTTACTCAATCTAGGCTGAGCAAACAATTCAAGAGGCTGGACAAGACGGAGAAGAAAATGACATCAGGTTTTGGGGAAGACTTTGATCTGCAGGTGACACAGCCTTACTGAGAGCAAGGACGACGTGAAACCCTTGTTGATGAAACTCAGACTGCATCTTTAAGCTGGTGGTTTCCAACTACAGACTGTGTGGATCACAACCCCACACATAGCCACTGCAGCACCAGGGCTCCTGGAGAGTTTTTAATGACGTCCAAAAATTTGAATTATGGTGTTGCAAAGAATATTGAAAGTACCATCAACTGCCAGAAGACCATATATACCTCTCCTGGAAGAAGTATAACTAGGATATGCCTTAAAAGTGAGCATAGTGGTCCTTTGGGTGGGTTACCAAAAGAAAACTGTTCCTGGACAACGCCATTATGCTTAGGTTGGCATAAAAAAGGAAAACTGTTAACAAGACGGCTTGATAATTGTGACTTGAACAATGTACTCAACTTTACAAACAGTTTTGAGGGTGAAGCGCAGGACTGGGCATTGCTTCAGACTGTTGTCCATGCGTCACTATGAGTTAGAACTGACTTGACAGCACTTTACAAGTAACACCAATGTGACTTAGCCATCATCCTCTACAGGACTACTAAACTGGGTTAGTCGCAATGTAAATATATCTCTCCTTCACTGGATATCATTCTTTTTGTTTTGAGAGGGAGTCTTTTGAACTTAGAGATTTTAAGAGAACATGAGAATAAGAGATTTGTTTCCCTTGATATATATACATATACATATGTATATTTAATTACCACATGGGTTTGACTTCCAGGAGAAATCACTCAATTGAGAGTTATACATACTTCTTCTTTTTCCTACATGATTATAGTAATTGCAATATGAAGGACAAAAATATTTTCATTGGTGAACTCAAGTCAGATGTTATAGACTTAAAGGCATTCTGGTAAATATTATTGTATGAATTCAAAAGTACTTAATACATGATATGCACTTGAAAATTAACACGTAATATACATTTGAAAATTAATTTAAGGCTATGCATTATATTTGATATTTCAAAGAATAAAAGATTGTTAAAGGAAGCCTGTGGCAGGCTGAAATGCTTGTTAGATGACCACCCAGATCTACTCTTTGAGTAGAAGTAGGAGAACTGCAGCAATACACGGGTTGAGTTTGGCCACTGACACCCGTGGACTTGGTTCACAGGAAATAGAGAAGATGAGAGCGGGTTGACTGGTCTGAATTTCATGACCTAGCATGAGAGGGCTAGGCATGTTGAGAATTTGTGATGGGACCATGGTGTAAAGGGAAGGAGACCCATGGATACCCTGGTGATGCTAAGTGAGACAGCCCCCATTGAGTTGACCAGAACCTGACCAGAAGGAGAAAAGTGATTTGAGTCTGTGAACTGGTGCATATCGCTGCTGACTTTATGGATGTGCTGTCCTGATTTGACTTTGATATGGATGCACACTTCACAAGGTTCCAACTGGAATGAAGAATTCTTCATGTGGAAAGATATGATTATTTCCTCAGAGTACTAGGTTGATTTAAGTGGGCAATATAGAAATTAGATATCCAAAATGGGGGAATAAAGGCACGAGGTGATTGGTTTACAAACTGTCATAGGTGGGGGAAATATATATTCATAGGATTATAGGATGAAGGTGTAGATATTATGTAACTGCAATTGTAAGGCACAGGATAGCTTTTGTTTTGTTTTCTTATAGAATGTTATTTTTAAATGATGGTGACACATGTTGAATTGTATGTATTTTAGTTTCATCCTATTAGGTATAAATATGATTTTATTGTTTATTTGAAAGTTACATATGGTCATAGAGTTATGTGAAAGTGTGAAATTAACAAGGGGTGGTCTGTGGCGGTCATGTGCTTATGTCAATTTCATGATTGAGATGTAGGGGTGGTGTCTAGCCTGTTAATCTGGAGGTAGCCATTGAGTAGTCAATGAGGACTCTGTGTGGACTTGACTTTCTCCTGAGACTTCTGGGAAATTTCGCAGTATTTCCCTCATGAAGATGAGAGGCCATCTCTCCAGTTGTTGGGAGTCACTCTCCAAGATGACAAACTATGGACAAGACAAGATGGCAGCATTCGAGGAGCTGAAGGAGCCAGAGGAGAAGTCACACGGCCTTACCCTGATGGAACCAGGCATCTGAAGCTGGAGAAGCCACGTGGAGACCCCTACCAGTGCTGAGTTGCTTCTACCACCACTGGATGCTGTGGATGGACTCTGAGCCCTGGAAGCGAGGAGCCATGGGGAGACCCCTGCCAGCACCAGAACTCTAAACCCACTGGCCTGTGACTTCGTGAGTTGGAAAGAGACTTTATAGACTGGTGTCGGGCATATGGGCTAATATCAGACTTATGACTTTGAACTGAACTGGTTTGGAATGCCTTCCCAATGTCCCATTCCTCTTGTATATAAACCTTACCCTTATATCCATATGCGTGTCTATGAATTTGTTTCTCTAGTCTTCCCGGACTAACACAAAGGTAGATTGACTGAAGAAAACAATTCTTTCCAGTTGCTGTTATCAATTTTATTCCATATACTATAGCTCTTGAAAGAACATAGTGCTCAAGGCAGATAGTTTTTATTATTCCAGCTAAATTTAGTGTTTGGTTTTAAGAATACTTGGAAATTATTATTTAGATGCAACGGTTCTCAACCTGTGGGTCGCATCCCCTTAGTGGGTCGAATAGCAAAATTACAGTGATGAAGTAGCAACTAGAATAATTTTATTGTTGGCGGTTACCACGACACGAGAAATTGTATTAAAGGTTCGCAACATTAGGAAGATTGAGAACCACAGAGCTCCTCATCTGGCCTCTCTGGCTCCAGAAAGTGATTGTTCAAGTGGTTGTTCAGAGAGAAATTCAAGTTCTTTTTTGTGTTTCCCACTTTGGATTATTATTCCTCAATCACATCTAGGATCCAAATGTTGAATAAGGGTAGATCAGCATCCTCTAGTTCTTCTGGTCTCACAGTAATGTTGGCAGTTCTTCTTGGAGACCATTAGCCACACATTCCAGATTCTTTTCCCATCCTTGACTCTCCTTCTTACCGTGCTGCTCCAGGCCAAAAGTGACCTGTTGTGCCTTGGATGGCCACTTGCTCTGGTATAATTAGTAGCTTCAATGACTACTACTCCTTTGCCAGTTCATATTACGTGTTTTATTAGGACAGATTTTTTCAAGACTTTCTGTAGTGACTACTGTGTTAAGTTTAACTAGGGTTAGAAACCTGATTGTGACATTCTTATTATTTGGGGAGGAATTGGATGAGGGGAGAGACATCGAAGTAGCAAAAGGCAAGAGTATTATAATAGGGGGAAAATGAACACACCAAGAGCTTACTTAAGACTTTAGATAGAATTTTGAGAAGTGTGTTGTTAATATTAAGGACTCTTCTACTAGTGTCCTTAATCTTTAATGCATGTCTGATATGCCTGAGGAATTTATTATAAAGCAGATTCAAGTTTAGTATGTCAAAGTGAACCTGAGATTCTGCTTTTCTAATGGTCTCTGAAAGCATGTCACTGCTTCTGGCCCATGACGTATACTTTGAAGAGCACCGCTCATTCATGGAGGCAGGAATATTAGTTGTAGGGAATGAATTGAAAACCTTTTCTTGTATTTTGCTGTACTAGCCTAATTCCTAACTCCTTCCGTAATATAATGAAAACATCATAATCTATACATTCATTTTAATGGCTAATTTGATCACTGTTTTCATTATCCAGCGGCATATTTGAGCAGCCCTGGGGGCATATTGGTTACGCTTTGGGCTGCTAACCAACCACAAAGTTCCCTGGTCAAAAATACCAGCTCCTCTGCAGGAGACAGATGAGACTTTCTGCTTCTGTAAGGTCTTGGAAACCCACGGAGGCAGTTCGTGTTGCCCTGTAAGGTTGCTCTGGGGTGGAATTGACTCGATGACAGTGAGCGTTTTTGAGAGGCACATTACACTGTACGCAGTTAGCAGTGCTATTAAATAATCGTGCGCTTGAGTATTGTGAAGACTTGGAGGCAGAGTAGTTGAAAATTGTTCTGACATTTCTATTCTAAAGTAATTCTGTATGGAATTCTTCAGTACCTACTCCAGTGTGCAAATGCTTCTTGCCCTTAATATCCCCAACTAGTGTATGGAGTAATGCCACCCATCATTTCTCTAAATGTATTTGGAATATAGGGATTATAATTATACAGAGACTGTGCTATCTGGGTGGAGAGTTTTTTTACAAGGGTCAGTCAGGAATTTCAGTTTACACATGTTCAAGTTTATTAAAAAAAATGTATTTTAAACATGTCCTATGATCAGTGACTAGTTGTAGACACGGTCTCTCTGTAATACTCAGACTTGTTAGTGTGTACAAAAAAGAAAAAAAGAAAAGAAAGAAAAAGATCCAATCAAAACCGTGGCTGTAATGGGCCCTTGAGGCCCACGGAGAGAGATCTTCAAGGCCAAGGCAGCTCCAAAGGACATGGTGGCTGTTTCATGAGGCTTCCAAGGGGTATTTTTGATAGATTTTCTTGAAGGAAATGGGCTGATCATGGGGATTTATCATGAGGAAGTTTTAAGAAATTAAAAAAGTTAATTGGCATGAAAAAAACCAGATAATTTGTATCAAGCAATTGTTAGCCATCATGGCAAGGTGTCATTTCATGAGTAGAAGATGGTAAGGACTGCCTTAAGAGCTCTTCATTGAGAAACCATGTTCCATCCACCTTACAGTTCTGACCTTACTTGTTTACCCCAAACCCAAAGAACATCTCAGAGGAACACAATGTTCCCTGGACATCTCTGAGTTCCTTGTGGAGGCCCAAACCAGCATTCTGACTTGGTGCAAATCGAAAAGCACATTCGTGCATTACCTGTGGAAGTTTACAAACCCAGGATATATGGAGAACATCTGAGGAAAGAATAGTTCCACCTTTTGATATGTAATAACAATGCTAATAAATAGAGAGTATTAAGCAATGGTATTAAATATACAATTTAAATAACTTTCTGTGATATTGTAGCAATACTTTCTGACTTATCTTTATATTGACAGCAAATACTATTACACATGCACTATTAAATCCTTTGAAGCAGTGCTTGCTTCGGCAGCACATATACTAAGTCCTTTGAAGCAATCAGTCAAAAGGAAAATGTGTTCTCAGATATACGATGTTAATTTGAATTAAATAAATTTGTTTATCTATTGGTATAATTAAGTTTATTTAAACTAGGATTCAGAGACATCTGAGATTTTTACCTTCTACTTTATAGTTGTTAATCAATGGGCTTGTCTTTGCCTTAGACAAATGTGTATGTATGTGTTAGTCTAGGTAACTAGAGAAACCAATGCATAGACCCTTTTGGGTGTATAAGAAAGAAGTTTATCTAAAGAGCAATCAAATATTGAGAAGCCATCTCAGCCTCGTTGAGATCAAGTCCATAAGTTCGATAGTAGCCCATATGTTCAATACCAATCGATAAAATCCTCTATAGACTCAACGAAACACATGCAATGATGCCAAATGCAGGATGATCACAGGCCAGTGGGTGGAAAGTCTTGTGATGGTGTAAGCATCTCAGTGCTGCCAGGGGTCTCCACATTGCTTCTTCAATTCCAAGGGCACCGAGCTGGGGTCTATCAGTAGAATATCATGTGTCTTGTTAGGAGAATGTCTCTCAGGGAGTGAGCAAAGAGAGAGTGTGTGTCCTCCCTCCCTGGAATAAATACTGGAATTTCTGGAATCCTCATGGGAAGGCGATGCCCACACAGAGGCCTCAGTGGTTATGATCTGATTGACAGACTAGACTCTACCTCTAAACTCTTAATCTTCAAATTGATAAACAGTTATGTAATTACCACAATGTACACACAAATTTGGTCACACAGTGGTCAGTGGATGTAGTTAGACTCTCTGATTAGTGTTTTGGACGTAAAAATCGTGCAGTAAGTAAGTTAAGAAAATCTAAATACTCTGGGTATATCATAATTGTGCGACATATGAAGCATTTCAAAAAATTTCAGGAGCAACTTTCTTATTAGATACTTGTTTGTTTAAAAGTACACTCAAAAGATTATTTGCTTTGTCATGTTCTATTTCTTGTGCTGTAAATATAGTAAAATGAAAAAGGAGCACTGCAGTATTAATCAGAAACACTAATATTCCAACTGTGTTAGTTTAAGCAGTGATATTTAACAAAGAAAAGTTACTTTCCCTATTAGTTATTCATGAGGTATTTCTGTGGATTTTTTTCTTCCTCTTTTTAGAGAACCAGAGGACGAAAACGAAGCTTCGTTCCTGAGGAAGAGAAACATGAGGTTGGAATAAGTTAAGCATATTTCTAAACTTAATCTAAAATGTTGTATTGCTTACAATTTTTAATACTTTCCTCATATCTTGATTTTGTTTTTGTTCTGTTTATTTTATTCTTCCCCCAATGACAGGAGAGAGTTCCTAGAGAAAGAAGACAAAGGCAGTCTGTATTACAGAAGAAGCCCAAGGCGGAGGATTTAAGAACTGAATGTGCAACTTGCAAGGGAACTGGAGACAATGAGAATCTTGTCAGGTAAATTGGATGCTGACACCTTGCCTTTAGGGGATTAAAGTTCCATCTTCATCATTTTCTCATCACAGATATAATGAAAAAAATCACAGGATAAGACCTTTTTAAAACTCTTATTTAGTAAAAACAGAACTTCAAAAGCAGATTTCACTCACCAATTAGCCTGCCACTCATAGTTATAATGTGAACTTAGATGTAATTAAGAACAATAATCTGGATTTTCAACATAAGAAAATTAATTTTCTCTTGACAAGAGAAGCTGATAATTAATGCTGTGCATCTAGAGGCAATACAAATAATTTGTTTCAAATACCTTGTAGTAGGATTATTGTGTTTTATCTCATAAGACAATGAAATTTTAAGCTCTGTTTGCATATGAGAAAAGTTGAAATGTATTGGGAATGATGATAAAAGATACCTTTTATTGACATGAGCTTCATTAGCACTTCTTTATTGTTCATCAAATGAATGTGTTAAATGCTTCTTTCTTATGAAATAAAGAAAGGTGAAAAGATGGCTTAGATAGCTTTTGCTTTGTTTTGTTTTATTTGTTGTTTCTTTGTTTTAGTACTTTTTATCATTATTATTTTTTAATTGGACATAATGCTAATGGAAAATCTCAATGGAAGCTTCACAGTGGCTCTTCCTGAAGGTCCAAAGAGTGCCAGATTGACCAATTTGCTTTTTTCTAAAATAAAAAAGTGATTCAAAACCTTGGGTGAGATGGGAGAGTAGGGTGGAAAATAGATGTGTGCTCATTAAACTAAAAAGGATATTGCACTTTCAAGCACCAGAGACATGGGATCAGTTAATCTTTTCTGATTTCCTTCAAAAATGTTTTGGTAGAACTATGATAATGAAGGCATATAAATTAGATGTTTCAAAAAGAAAAAATATAAAGAAAGCAGTATATTGTTTTTTGGTAGCAAAAATTTGCTTCTAAAATGATTGTCATTAAAATTCAATTTTCATGGTTTTTAATTTCTTGAAAAGTGTAGTATTAGATTTTGAGTTTCTTATTCTACCATTGAAGTTAAGGAGAAAATAAAAATACATAGTGTTTCAGCAGTGTTTAGGAACTCTGCAATATTTGGTCAGTTTTTTTGAAGAAGTTAGTGCAGAATATCCTGAGAATTTTCATGTAAAGTTAGAGTAAAGTTGTTTCAAGATTAACGTACACACAGGAAATTCTGACCATCCTATAATTTTCTCAAAGAAAGTTAAAAAATATCACTAGTAGAATCATGATATAACTCAGTTCAAACAACAACAAATAGTAATGAGAAACATAATAATCTTATGTACCAAAGACAAAACAAAAAATCTTATGTAATGCGTGAATAAAAGTCCTATCCAAGAGTTGTATTAGCCCCCAATAAAGTGATTTATTAAAAAAAAATCCTATCTAGGGGAAATTCACTTGGAGTTGTATGAGATGGAGTTCAGGAACATGATTCATTTTTAATAAACATTTTAAAGTTTGAGAGGGCTACTGGTCTGGTTTTTAATTATTTGGATTTCTGTGAACATCTAACTTCTTATTTATTTTAAAAATAATATTAGATTACTTCAGGCCTCAAATATACTCAACCAAAAACCTACTGCCTGTGAGTTGATTTTGACTCTTAGTGAGCCTGTGGGCTAACTAGAATGACTCCCTAGGTTTCCAAGGATGGGAAGCATAGCTCTCATGCAGAGCACCTGGTGGGTTTGAACTGCTAATCTTGAGTTACCAGCCCCATTTATAACCACCTAGTTCAGGTCAGCAAACTGTGGCTCACGAACCACATGCGGCTCTTTCAGTGTGAATGTGCAACTCTGAAGTAACGTTGAAAACATTCCAGATCACGGTAATCTCCTTTGCTTGGAAAAACATTTAAGGCTCTTGAGTGATTTAAAAGATTTTCGGAGGGGTAGGATTGGCTCTTTGATCTTAAGAGTTTGCCAACTGGACCCTCGACTTAGGCCAATCAGCGCTCCCTTACAATATTACCAGCTTTTTGGATTATATATTTGAAAGAAAGGATCTTCAGAATCAATGCAGTTTGCATTGTAAGAACTGTTAGGCATTCAAACAACAGCATTTCCCACCCCTTTAATTTTAGCTATCCTTAAAAAAAAATGAGTACCATCATCTAATCTTGATAACATTTTTGAGCAATATTACTCTTTTTAGAGTTTATTTACATAATTTCGTTTATAAAAAATTAATTTCTAATTGCATTTTTACAACATGCCAGTGTTTGGAATATTGTGAAAAATCTTCTGAATTATAGAGATATCTTTGTTACTGTAAAAATGATGCATATTGTAAAAACCAACAACCTTTCTTGGTTTTGTCTTGTGAAAGTTGCATAATTTTTCTGCAGATGTTTTAAAGAGATCATAAAGAATGAATTGATTGTTTTATCAATATTATATAGCAATATTTTTTAGTTCAAGGTAAACAACATAAAGCAATGCTGTAAAAATGTTTTATGGCTATACTGTGGTCTTTCTGCTGACATATATCTTTATATATATATATATATATATATATATATATATATAGTGCAGCATCAGTATTACTTTTGGGACAAAGAAGAATTTTAAATATAATTATGTGTTTAATTAAAAGTAAATATATAAGCTGATATCTTCCATTTTCCTAATATCTTTTATGTTAAAACTGACATTACTATTTTTTGCAAATAAAGCCCATTCTTTTTATGACATAGTTGCATTTTAAATATCTTAAATTTAAATGTTATTTTTCTGCTTTATTTTAAATTAAAAAATGCTTTATTTTTATTAAAGATATATTTCAGTACTCAATCAGAAATATGCTATGTTGATTGAGTCTCTTTATACTAGATTTTTTCTTTTATAATCTTTAATCTCAAGAATAATTTCTTATTGCATATACTATATTTATTTTCCCAAGTTCCTTTGAACAATTATACATAACTCATTAAGACCTGCTGTTTAGCAGCTTTGATTTTGAAACTGCACTTGTCAGTGTAATTCAAGCTACCATACATATAAAATTACTTCTTAATTGTTTTCTTTGCTTTTTAAATTATATTTATGCTTTTGTGTATTTACTCTTTTTATTCTTTTTATTCTTTGGGAGCTTGCATTTAATTTGTCAGTAGACTGAAATTAGTGAGTTCCAATTGTTTTATAGCTTCTACATTTTTCTATCATCTTTGATAAAAATTTAGCATTTACATACCTATTTTTTTTGTTTGGACACAATAATATTGTGCTCATTTAGAGACTTCATAAACAATTGTGACATGATTGTAAAACCCTCTCTCTGTGTGAAATATTAAGATGATAACATGTAGTAATTCAAAATATGCATATATATATGTGTAAAATTAAAGAGCCAAATTGATTAATGTTTCCAGTAATAATAAATACTTGTTTTATACCTTTAAGGAATGTATAAAGTTTTCACATAAATTGTATACAAATAGATTTTCATATAAAATTGTATGTAGAACATAGGAGAAAGGAATAAATTTGAGATTTTTGTTATATTTTCTCTAAAATAATTAGACAATTATTTCCACCAGATATAGGAGATGTAAAACTTTTTAAATTTTCAAAGGCTACCACACACATCCCCATCTCCCGATGGCTCCGAGGAGGAGGCTACCAGACCTGCCTCCACCTTCCATCCTTCTGTCTCTTTCAGACACCAGCCGTTCCTTCCTCTCAGGGCATTCGACATCTTTGCTAGTTTCAATCATCTGTTGCAGTAGCCACACAGAACTCATGGGCAAACTCACAGTGCTGAAGGTTTATGAATGAAATTAACAGATCAGCACGAGTCAGGGTCAGTAAATAGTGAGGGGACTGTCATTGACTCGCACCAATCTCTTTCCTTAGCCAATGCCATGTCTCTCTCCCTTTGGTCCTTAGCCTCTCAGCCAAGAAGCCCACATGCCACCCTGCCTTAGCCCCATGGTCTGAGTGCTGCTCTTCTGTTCTCGGCTCCTGTTCTTGTATCAGCCTCTGGCCTTGGACATACGGTGTTTGCTGTGTCTCATGGTCCCTAGAGTGCAGATCTGTTGTCTGTCTCGGGTGGAAGCTTGGCTTTCTCTCTTTGGTGCCCAGGTCATGCTCCGTCTGATGGTCCTGGGCCCCTGATGGCTTTCATACACAGAGGAACAGCTTTGATGGAGGTGTGGTTTTTGTCTCTCAGCAGACCGTATCCCCAGTGAAACACAGGTGGTAATTTAACTCACTCCTACTACTCAAGTGGAGACTTAATCTCATCTTAATGTTGTCCATTAGCCTACCCTAGAACTCCCTCAACAATGGGAGTATAACCACAGGCAGGGAGACTAGGATATATCATATGTCACAGAAGGGAATCAAGCGAGAAGGCCATAGGAATTGACTACAACTTAGATACTTTATAACATTTTGTCACTTTAGAAAAATAATGCCTTTGCCATCCTCTCTTGAAACTTACCTGTGTGATTTCCTAGTAAAAATCATGGCTTACTTGCTATTGTTGCATCAATTTTGTGTCACAGCGCCCCTGCTCGCCTGGGTAGAACTGCCTTGTGTGGTTTCCCAGGTTGGAATGGTTGTAGGAGCAGGCTTCCTGATGGTTCTACTGTGGAGAGACTGCTGAGCACCCACTGCAGACCTTTTCGTAAGCAACTGCGTGCTGTCTGGCTCATTTGAAGGCTAATAGCCAAGTTGAAATTCTATCAATTATGGGGCCTTCTTAGGCACTAGTCTTTGTGATGAGTGTTTATTGTTGGGAGATTTGCTGTCCCCGCATGGTCATCAAATAGAATTTGACTCATAGTGACATTTTATGACAGGGTAGCACTGCCCATGTGAGTTTCTGCGACTGTAACTCTCTTAAGGGAATAGAAACACTTATCTTTCTCTCATGTAGCAGCTGGTGGTTTTGAACTGCAGACCTTGACGTTAGCAGCCCAGCGTATTACATTACCAGGGTTTAAAGGGTTAAAAATATTTTGTTCATATATCTTATTTTATTTCCACAGTTCCAGGCACATTTAATGCTCAGTAAAGGTTGACGGATGAATGACTACATAAATAACATTTGACAGTTCTTTGCTGAATTAATAAAAAATTTACTATAGAATACATTGAGTCACTAAATATGTGTCTAATGAAGATATTAAAAAGACTTCACTAAAGAATGGTTGCTTTGTGTCACTAAGACAATGTGCACTCCCTCTTTTCTTTTTTGAGAGGAGGGAGGGATCATTAAATGAGAGGACTAATAATACAAGATATAGACAAATATTGTAGTTCTCTGAAATTTAGAGATCTTAGCAAAGGAAAACATCTTCTATTTCAGAATCTTCATAAACCAAATGTTAATTTGTTTCTCCTTGTTGAGAAATTTTGTACCATTAGGTTGATTGTCTCTAACATTTATGAAATTGTGATATATACTTCAGCACTATTTGAACTTAGTGTGATCTTGCTCAGGTTTTTAGATGCCTTAGTCTCTCTGTGTCTTTTAGATAATATTGCAATTTTGAGGTTAAGACACTATCAAATCTTAGCCTCTATCTCTTTTTCACCTTACTTTTTGACTCATTCTTTAATTTTGTACATACCATTAGTATAGCAATACATTTCCTACTGGTAATGATGTATTTGAAAGGGTGTTAATTAGGAAAACCAAAATGATCATTTTCCTTCTAAATGAAAGATCTCTCCCTTTTGGGGAATGATATAAATACTAAATATAAATTATAATAAGTATAAACGTTAAAATAGAATTCTTTCACATTGGGAATAAACTTCATTTATTGGGAATAAAGTCAAAGTTGCCCTATATAAAACTAGTATAAATCATATTAATATTAATGAAAGCAACAAGTGACTTTACTTGAAAACTAAATGAAGGAACAAACTAAGAAAAATGAATGGGAAGGGGTGTAGCAATAAAATTGATAGGTTGGAATTTTTAGTAAGGCTTTAAGCAAGAGGCTGTTTAACCTTTTCTTGTTTTTGTTTTTTGGGAGGCATCACTGCCCTCTGGTTGGAGTGGGAGGCCCAGTCTTGCTCCTGGAGAGCTGCTGCTGAGTTTGAACTGCCAGGCCAGTGGGCTGCAGCCCTGTCCACAACCCCCAAGGCTGTTTAACCTTGAGCAAAGCAAATCACTTTCTAGAAGCCAATGATTTCATCCATAAATTGATCAGGCTGCAGTATTGATTTGAAAATCTTTGTTAGCCCTCCCCTATCGACATTTTGTACTTTGATAGGCATCAAGAAGAGAAAGGAATTGGAAATGCAAAATATTATCCAAGTGTAAGAATTCTGATCAATTTACAGTATAAACCTTTCACTGCCAATGACATGTATATTTTTAAAATTGGAAGCTCTTAAGAGATTTCACAATTCATCATTCAATTTTTTATTGAACACTAATTATTTTAGTTGTGTTTTGTAGATCATAACCTCCCCAAACTGTGAATTAATGAAAGGCTGCCAGTTTTCACTTAAGGAGCCCTGGTGTCCTGAAAGGGCCCCTTGTGCCATCTTGGGTTAAGAGTTGGGCTATTAACCACAAAGCCAGCGGTTGAAAATCACTCTCAGTGGGAGGACAAAGCGGCTGGCTGCTTCTGTAAAGTCTCAGAAACTCCAGGGGCAGCTCTAATCTGCCTTACAGGGTTACTGTGATTCAGAATAGAGTCAATGGCAGTGAGTTAAGTGAGCTTACTTTTTTTTTATAAGATATAGTTAAAAAAAAAAAAGACATGATAGCCCAGGTAGGATATGTCTTGTTTTAATTAAAACATTTTTTCTGTCATAATTCTATAAAATGTAGTTTGAACTAGCATACTGAAATAGACTAGCATATGTTTATAGATAAAATGACCTATTATTCAGGTAAATATTTATATTATTTCTTGTATTTCTTCATTATATGAAGCTCTGATTGACATGTTTTGTATTAGATTGCTTTTCATTTTAATTCTTAAATTTATAAATATTTTTATGAGATAGTTTCAAGGACCAATTTCATTTAAATTTTGAAGCATTATGGTTATCTATCTACTTTCGAATTAGCCCTTTGTAGGATAATGTGTTTAGTAGATTTTAAACCTAAGACAATGTACTTATGTGTAGTAAACTCTTTTTTTGTTTGTTTGGTTTTTTTGGGGGGGTGGGGAGTAAACTCTGTTTAAAAAGGAGTTTCCTTTATTTCTGGGCATACTTTCTGAACTGGCCTCATGAAATAGTAGGAAAATATGCAATCAAGAATTAGGTTAATAATGTGAAGTTATTTGATTGCTGACTTTGAACATATAAACAGCAGTTATTCTAAATCATTGTAAAACTTTCAGCCAGATAATCACTAAAATCACTGCACTGTGGTTTCCTGAAAATGCCATAATCCTTCAAATGCCACATTAAACCAAGAGAGAAAACTATCAGTGGTGCCTACACGGTTATGTGGAAGGATGAGCCATGAACCACGTGAAAAGATGTTCTGGAAGAACAGTAACCTTTCCCTTGATGTGTGCATTTCCCATTACATTTTTGACACAAAATGTTGCAAAATGATTTAATGGTGGCATTTTGTTTTGCTGACTTTCCTTTTTTTTTTCATTAAAAAGAAACCAAAGTTAGGATAGGAATGTAGGGGAAGAGTGACCAAGCACTGAATTCTATTATAGGAATGTCTACCTTGAAAATATAAATATTTTAGGAATATAAAGTTCTCCCTTTATGCTGCTTGTTAACTATGTTATACAAAAATCATTTAGCTCTATTACATATTCAGAAGTGATATTTGTTCTTCAAAGTTAATTTTCCCTATTTTCTTTTCTATTCCTTTTTTCTTATCATTCATGAAAGTCCTCCTTATCGTTCATGAAAGTCATCACATTTGGAAAGCAAGTGTTTTAGAAAGCAATTACATTAATTCAAAAAGCAAATTCATTCCATTGCTAATGAGTTGATTTTAATTATGTAGACCCCAAAGAGAACGGTAAACTGCCTCTTCTGGCTTTGCAAGGCTGTCTGTCAATCTTTAAGCAAGAGAAAAGCCTCATCTTTTTCCTGAGGAGGGACTGGTGGTTTGAGCTGCTGACCTTGTGGTTAGCAGCCCAACGTGTAACTCAGAACAACATCAGGGCTTGTTTTGAATGACATAACACATACTTAAGAATGCGTCCTTTTTAATCACTTATTCAGCAATTTTTAAAAGGCTTTGTTGAGAGGGAAAATCTTCATGTATAGTTAAATAAAATATTTTAATAATGTGTGATTAATACTTTTTAAAGATTTATATTCCATATAAAACATTTTTATTTTAAAAACAATTTTAAGATTTTTTTTATAATTAGAAAAAGATTATTAGAAAGTTAATAGTATATATAGAATTCTGATAGGAAACTGGGTTAGATAAGAAAGGGAATGAGATTCTAGAGTATAAATGGACCATGGATTCTTTTTTGACTGTTTGAAAGTTGATAATTCAGTAAAATGATAACATAAAGCATGAGATACAGTGAATTCTATTTTATATTATGTGCACTTAATTACCATAATGAGTTCATAAAGCTTCCTATAGTGTCAATGTTTATTTTGCAATTACAGGTTAAATATATATTAAAATGAATTTTTCTCCCCAAATAAAAATGGTTTATGTGTTGCATCAGAATATGAATGATCTGTAGCAAATCACTGTAGCAAATATTATTGTGCATCTCAAAACTTATATGGCAATGACATAAGAATAAAATATATTTTAGAATATAAATGTATGACTTCAGTACTCCTGATTTTGTGGAAGGTGCTTTTCTCCTTTTACATGCTTCATTGTGATCAAATCTTGGACATGCTTTCCTTTATCACGGTAATGATGATGACCTTGATTTTTTAACTCTTGCCAGATCTCTTTAATTAGAGTTTGACTGGCATAGCCAGATGCCTAGCGGGAAAGCTGTAATTGAAAAAACAGGCACCTTAGATTGTGTAAACTGTTGACTCAGTTGCTTAAATTTCATTGTGATCTTTGCATTAATCTCCATCTTCTCTGTACTGCATCAGCTTAGGCATTCCATCTGTCTCATCTGACCAGTTTTAAGAACACTTTCTAACTTGTGTCCTTCTTTAGAGTGTCTTTTATCCAGTTTAAGTATCCATAACCCTCTTCGTATATCCCATATTTATTACATCACCAATATTTGCCTACAGTCTTCAGGAGAGTTCCTTGGAAATACCCAGACTCCTAACGCTTATCATAGTATACCCTTTGCTCCAATCATAGTAAGCTGGGTGAATTACTTAACATTTTATTTTTAAAAATACCGCCCCTCCCCCCATTCTTTAGTGTTTTTCCTTCTACCCCTGATTTCATTTTCTACATTCTCAGTGTGATCAATCTCTCCTGATCTTTTATTTCAAGTTACCACTTTGGTTAATTCTTTCCTTTCATTAATTCTTTCCTTTCTCAAGCAAAGGTTTTCTATTCACATTAGTCATATACTCAGACCCCAGTGACCATCTTTGTCATGCTGTACTCCAAATCTCTTATTTTCACTCTTATACTGTTTTTTACCAGTTGACTCCCACAGGAGATGGTACATTTAATGAAGGAACTTTATGATTACATCTTGACTACTTATCTCTCAAGATCCAGGATAATGACATAGTGTTGTTATATGGTGTTGGGTTGATTCCAACTCCCAGGGACCCTATAGGACAGAAGATCCCCTCTGGATTTCATAGCCTGAACTCTTTATAGGAGATCAACAGCTCTTTTCTTCAGTAGAGCAACTGGCAGGTTTGAACTGCTGACCTTTTGGTTAACAGCCGAGCGCTTAACCGTTATGTAAACAGGGCTCCCTTGGAATGTTATAGTCTCTCAGTTTTTTGAGCGGATGGTTTGTAAGACATCACATGGTTAATTAATATGAGTTAGACGTGGAACTCAGACATAATTGACTTTCGTTTTCATTATCGTGCTGCTTTTACAGAAAAGAGGCTGTTGTAGAGATGCTTGCAAAAAAGGCATGGTGATTACAGCCCCTAATGGTTCTTGGGAGTGTGGCAAGGGAGGCTGGGGAGCTTACAACAATGAGTACAAGAAGGAAGAAAAAGTTAAAGAACTTATTGTAGTGATGACTGCACAACTCTTTTACATATGATTGTATGATATGTGAATTACATGGTAATAAAACTACTTTACTTTTTAAAAATATTGACAATCTCTAAAATCCATATAGAACAATTCTACATTGACATACATTGGGTCATCAATTATAATTGACTCAACAGCAACTGGTTTTGCTTTTGGATTATACTGCAGTGAAGTCAATGCTGATTTTGGGAGTCATAAAAAACACCTAGAAATTTGGGATTTCCTTAACTCTTTACAACATATGGCCTTCAAACTGTATGCATGCGTGCCTGATAGTCATTATAATGGTGATTTTAATGTAAGGACACTGATACTAACTTTTTTGAAGATCAGGACTGTTGTGTGATCTTATTCAGTGTTTCATACCATGAAAAGTATCAGTTATTGACCTAAAGTTGAGTTATTCAATTGTCTTTAACTGTGACACATCCACTGCATATACCCCATCATAATGTATTCAAATAAGCCATGCCACCAAAAGTTCTAATTCAAAAATTTTTAGGAAGACTCTAGGCATGAGCATAAAAATGAAGTTCATTAAGGTCTATGATGATGGAAAGTTTGCAAAATAGTATGTGAATAAGGACTTTCACATTGATCCATTTTTGTAGTCGTTAAGGTTAAAAGTTGGATTTTGGAGGCAGTGAAAGGAGCAACTCACATAAAATTACCAATTTTAATAAAGAACGGGGCACATGCCAAATGGAGAAGTCATTGGTGATTTGAAGACCACATCCGAAAGAGAATATCCGTGTGGTTACTGGCAATTGAAACAAAAGCATGCAGCCTTTTTGAACTCTTGAAGGGAAATCAAGTAATATCAGTACTTTAATTTAGTGTGCACTGGCTGATTTCATCCCTTCTACATAGGTGTGGTTTACATAACACACATATTACTGGAGAAGCAGGTGTTGAAGCTGCCAAAACAGATTCATGAAGGAGTGAGATGTTACCTCAAAAATATATGGAGAGACAGAAAGGGACCATACAGACATTTCTCATTCATTTCCTGACTGGCAAGCCAGAGATGATCAAAAACCTTCCATAAGTGGCACTATTACCACAGCTTATAAAATACTAGTGCCAAAAAAAAAATACTAGTGCCACCCATTCTCTAAAGTCTATTTTTAGGATACGTGGCATTCCAAGGAGCTCTGATGGTGTCCTTGTAACACATTGGGCTGCAATTCTCAAGGTCGGTAGTTCAAAACCACCAGCCACTCCAGGGGAGAAAGATGGTTTTCTATTCCCATAAACAGTCACAGAAACACAAGGGCTAGTTCTACCCTGTCCTAGAGGGTCTCCATGAGTGACATCATCTTGATGGCAATGAAATTGTTGGTTTTTCCAAAGTACACAGGTATTAAAACATATCTATAATTTTACTTATATGGGGACTTTAAAAACCTCATGAAAAATGAAACTAGCTGCACAGCGGAAACTTGAGCAGCGGCAGTGGTTTTCTTTTCCCAGAGTAAGGCGCTTCGTGTAGCGCTTGATTCTTCAGCTTCTTCACTCTAGGATTATATAGAAAACAGGAAACAATGTATCGAAGATTTGACTTGAGGACCACCATATTTTCTCCAGAAAGCCTCCTGTCCCCAGTTGAATATGCCATAGGAACGATTGGGTACCTGGGCACCTGTCTATGCATTTTAGCAAACAATAGTGTTCTATTTGCAGCAGAGAGGCGCAACATCCACAAGCTTCTCGATGAAATCTTTTCTCCAGAAAAGATTTATAAAGTCAATGAGGACATGGCTTATAGTGTGGCCGGCATAACTTCCACTGTAATGTTCTATTAACCTCACGGCACATGACTAAAAGGTGTTTATTGCAATAGCAGGAGACAATTGAGCAGTTGGGTTACAGCGCTGTGTGATGGCATGCAAGCTTACACAGTTTGGAGACAAGCGTCCCTGTGTCGTTTCATTGCTGTGTACTGGCTGGGATTGACCCTATGGCCTGCGGCTCTAGCACAGTGACCCTCGTGGGAATTATGGAGGATGGAAAGCCACATGCTTTGTAAATAGTAGTGCCACAGCTGTGTCAATGTTAAAGCAAGACTACAAAGGAGAGATGACCTTGAAGTCTGATCTTGCTTTGGCTATCAAAGTGCTAAATAAGACCCTAGACCTTAATAAACTTTCTGCTGATCAAGTGGAAATCGCCACTCCACAGGAGTGAATGGAAAGACCTCTGAGTCCTCACACAAAAGTTAATGGAACAATTGATCAAAACGTCAGAGGAAGAAGCTGAAGGGGAGAGGGAGAAGCAAGGAAAGGAGCAGAAAGAAAAGGATCAGTAGAAGACAAAGCCGGGCATTGTGTAACTGGACTTTGGGCCCGCTACAGTGTAAACAGGGTCCTCTTTCCCACGGAGAAAACTTTGACTTTTTAAAAAACAATGTACGAGGCCACTAGTTCGCACTGAATTGGGTCCTTGTCATTTCTTTTCTATTGACTAATGATTATGATGATTGGTCTTCATGGATATATTACACGATTAAAAAAAAAACCTTGCAAGAGTGAAAAAAAATGAAAGGAAATGGAAGTCATGGCGCGAGTCCTACTTACTGTGCTTGGGGCACGGTGGCAGAGAAGCATCCGCAGCCTGAGCACTGTGTATTCAGCGTGCCCAGGTGGGGGTTGCGTGGTGGCCAGTTTGGGGTGTCCCTGGTGCACACAAACGCCCTTCTTCCCTTGTTCCCGCCCTGTGCTGTGCGCCTCCCTTGCGGTGCCTTCTCCCGGAGACTCCTAGCATAGCTTTAGCTGAAATCAAGGGCCTGACTTAAGCTCTCCTGAGATGACCAAGCAGCCAGACTTTGACTTGAAAAAAATTGTGCACAAAGCAGAACCCACCGGAGCCATGCATCCCACCGACCTCAATCCTGCAAGATTTCAGGATGGCCCTGGCCCTGCTCATGCAGGGGGAAGAGAGGGCCAGCAAAGACATCAGCAATCTGCAGCAAGAAAGAGCCCAGTGATGACTGCAGACACATTTGAAAATCATGGATGTTTCCTACAAACTTTTTGAAGCCCCCTTGTATGTATCTCACTCGAGTTATGCCTGTTCGTTATTTACAGGTTTAAGTCTATTTGACAGCAAGAAGGACCAGAATCTTTTTGCAAGCTAACATTCCACGATTCATGTAGTGGAATTTCATGTAGTTTTTCAATCACCCCTAACCTCCAACCCCCACTTTATGTATACTGAACCCTAGTAACTACTAATAAATTTTGCTAATTAAAAAAAGAAAATGGAATTTTACCATAACTCTTTTGATGTTCCTTCATATAATATTTTTAAGCACCAAAGACAATATATTGGTTGGATATATAAAGACACTGATAATAAAAGGCATAAATCAAAAACTCACTGCCAATGAGTCAATTCAATATCATAACAACCCCCAAAGACAGCCGAGTACTGCCCTTGGGAATTTCCCAAGCTGTAACTTTTTACTACAGTAGAAGATCTTAGCTTTCTCTTACACGTCAGCTGGTGGTTTTGAACTGCCGGCCTTTTAAAAAAAATTGAGATCTTCTGGGAACATCAGAGCTGACTTTCAATAGAATCACTAGTGTTGAAGAACCCCAGGGTAAACTGAAGAAGTCAACTGTGTGTGCGTGTATCTACATCTAGAATCGAAGTATATACTTATGTATAATATAACTATATAAACATGCATTTACATATTATGAATACATCTTGTATTATATATGCATGTGTTCATGCAGTGTTTACATATATACACAAACATTTATATGGTATATATTTACATGTATACAAATGAAGATATGTTGTATGTATTATATTTTATATGTGTACATATATTTATTTTATAATATATATTATATATAGCTGCTCCCTTTATATGTAACTTCTTAATTTCTAGTAATCTAGTAGAATTAAATATGGAGTTATTATGTTTACTCCCATTTGTCATCAACTACAGTTTTAGGTTATGCTGACTTTATTAAGTAGACTGTAGGATAAAAAGAAACAATTATTTAAAAGAACTTTCAGTAGGCATTTATATTTCTTTAATATGCAGATGTAACCCCCCCCCCAATGTTTATATTCTTTACCCTCTTCTATCTCCTGTTATCTGAAATTAAATTACTAATCCCAGACTTCATTATTTCCCCTAAAGCAATCTTTTTTCAGTTACCCAGATTGGTTACTGTGATTTCTGTCCTCATCAAGGATATACTGTTTTTCTTAAGTAGCTTGCTTTATTAAGCTATAATGTATGTTTGTAAGAATGAATACATAGTTTTCTCAGTCTTCATTCCTTGGCACTGTCTTAATTCTCTATGGCTTTCTTATAAACCTTAGTTTATAAGAGTAGTTCATGGTTTCATGAAGAGGTAAAATTCAGAACTCTGCCACTTGATGGGTGTTTCTATTTCTGAAACACTTAAGCAAATTTGAGAAAAATGTTTTGGGTGAAAAGGAGATCAGACAATTAGAAAGGTTGATTTTTTTTGATGATACCATGACTGTATGATGTGGCTTGTAATGTGGAATTGGTCATACATTCTTTGTGTGGTTGTATGATTGGGATTTTAATTTTTTTTAGAACTGCTAAATGAAGCAAAAGACCTTATGTGTGATTTATTCAGTTCATGATTAGACAACCAGTTGAGCACTGAGGACTGACAGATCTAACGACATGAAAGTGATTCTGTAAGCATGATAGCTACAAAAATAACAAGTGCATGAGAAGCTTTGCTTAGAATGAATATGTTTGGGCACTCCCTGTAATGGCGCAGTGAACCGGGAAGACACAGACAGCTGCACAAGGAAGCTTGGCCTAGGAAGGACTGAATCAGTCAGATCCAGTCTCACCCAAGTGAAATTAAATCAGTCAATAACTTTCCTCTTAAGAGACTGAAATCCTTCAAGCACACTTTTCTCTAGTAAATCATTCATTTGTATCAATTAGTAAAGAATCTCAAAATTGCATCATAATACTAAAGTCCTTGTTGTGACATGGTCTATAAGCATATGTCTATTTCAAAACGAAAGCTGAGTTTTCATGAGGAACCTTAGGTAACTGGCGAGAGGCAGTTTCCCCCCCCCCCCCAATCTTTTTCTGAAGCTTATTTGTAAAGAAATTGTGACATTTTTTTCTCTATGCTAAAAAAACACATTTTTTCTTAAAATTTATAGTGTAATTTATTTCACTCTTGTTAAATTCGTCCACGAAGTAGTTTTATGAGAGCATGTAAAAGTCAGATGAATTTGCCAGATTGTGGGGATCATTCCTAAAAGGATAATGCAGAACGCTTCTAATAAACGAAGGTGACATTTGAGTTGAGTCTTGAAGAATAAACAGCTTTTGGAAGATTGAGGTGGGATATAACACATTCTTTCAAGGGTAAGATTGAGGTGGGATATAGCACATTCTTTCAAGCGTATTCAATAGCATGGCTAATGACACTGGGATGAGACCAAGGGCCATGTGTGATGTGAGTGTAAAAGATCAGGTCCAGTTCAGTCTGGAGGCAGCATAAGTCATTGAAAGTCTTAATGAGATTAATTACAAATGAGGTGATGTAAATGATGGTCTTCTGGGAAGATTGATATTATTGTAGGCTTTCAGATTAAGGGATGAACAGGGAAGGATAAAATTGGAAATATTATTAAACCAAATTATTGGATTTCAAGTTAAATGGCAGAATGAAATGGACGACTGCTTTTTTTTTTCTCCCAGAGATAGACATCATAGTTGATTTGAGTCAAAGTAATATGGAGTTGAATTAGCAATTCCCAGTAGATATTTAAAATTGTGGGGCTTTTGTTATAGAGAGGAATAAAACTCTGGAAATAATTTGGTAATTGTCATAAATTTCAACTCTATTTTCAAGTGTCTTTATAAAGATATTTACATCTGTTTAATTAATTGTCAATTAATTAGCATTAAGTAAACTTGTGCCATATTTTTGTTTCCTCCCATATTTAAATTAGTGCCAGTTAAACATTAGGATGCATTAAAATCTCCTGAAAGATTTGTTAAGGCAGTTGATGCTGATGTGCTGGTTTCTGGCCCACACCTTGTGAACCACTATTATGAGAGAATACACTGAAGCTCTAAGGTAGTTTTTCTCAGGTTGGCATGGTATGAACATAGTCTGTAATGGAATTATGAAAACAAACCAGCAAGCAAGCCAAGAGTAGGCTAGAACCCCAAGCTTGGATATTCTGAATCAGTAAATTGAATCTGTAAGGTACTTCTTGACTCACAGATTAATTTTTTCTTTCTACATAGTTAAGGCCAACTGATTTTAGGGATAAAAAACATTTACTCATTTAGTGAACAATTTTTTTGTATCTATTTGCACCATGTATTTAACTTGGTGCTAAAGATGTCAAGGAGGGCAATATAGGGATGGTTTCTCAGTTTGAATATCTGCTGTCTTCTTTTGTCTACAGATGAGCATTTCCTCATGTGGGGATCCCATAAGATCAGCAGTCTCATTTTGTGCTAGTTGAATTTGATCATTGATTCTTGGAGCCTTTCAATGGGAAACACTGTTCTTTTATTCAAAATGATAGATGACATGTTGAATCTAGGGCGCTTACACACCCTGAATCATTTAGAGCTCTTCACACAAATTGACTACCAGCCAGTTAAAAATGAGTTTTCTGTGGTGACCCTTAAACTGGCTTGACCACAGCAGTGGCTTTAAGACAGCCATGACATAATATCATAACTAATGGTCTCATTCAGAAACCCTGGCCACTGCTGCTAGACTCAACACTTCTGTTTTTACTATAAGAAAGTGCGATTAGATTTTGAAATCTAAACTTCTATTTTCCATTATAGTTTTTTCTTTATAGATTGTCCAGAAGTGAGTTACTTACGTCATAAACACTCCTTCTAACACTGTGTTTGTGTTTTCTAAGTTAATTCAGTTGGGGTCAAAAATATACACTTTAAGTGATTTCTAACAACTTTCTATTTGTTGAAGTTTGTAATATAGACCAGGATATGGTCTATCTTATGTAATATGTATCTAAAAAAGAATACATATATTTATATTACTGCATGGAATATTCTATAACTGTAGATTGATAGTGTTATTCAGGTAATCTATATACTTATTGGGGTTTTTTTGTCCATTTGTTTTATTAATTATTTAGAGGGAAAGTTCAGTCTCTACCTAAAATAATGGATTTACCTATTTCATCTTATAGGTTTTTTTTTTTTTTCTTGAATGGATTTAGAATTTCTTTTTTTATTACTTCCTGGCTAATTGACAACCCCCCCCCGTTATTATATAATGTCTTTTTGATCCCTGACATTATTGTTATGATTGTTTTGCCTGATATTACTGTAGACACTTTACTTAAAAATATTTAAAATATTTCTAACAAATATTTTACTGCTTGAACTATTTTTTTTTTCTACTGAGAATTCAGTGACAATCATCACACTCAACATGTTACTCATCCATCATCACTATTGACTTCCAGAACTTTCTGGTCAGCCATAAGTGAAACTTATGCCCCCTTCAGCAATAATTATCAGTTCGTCCTCCTTCCAGAGATACACAATGGCAGAGACAGAGTTAAGGCTAGGAAAATTCCCACCAGATGGTCTCCTTTACTTTCACATCCTCAAAGTCAGATGTTCATATCCTTTGAACTTGATAAATAAACTGTTTGCATTGAAAAAGAATCAGTGAAGTGCACAGTCAAATTTTAGCGTGCTTGTTCTTCTTCAATTTCCCTTCTTCTTCACCACCCTACTCCTGTCAAGGAAGGAGTCCTGGGGCCAGGGAGGGTGGGTGGGTGGATGGGTTTGGAGTAGGGGAAGAAAGGGGCAAGTGGAACAAGCCCTGGGTTGCTAACTACAAGACTGGCTGTTTAAAGATAGCAGCAGTCTTTCTTTTGGAGAAAGATGAGACTTTTGCTCCTATAAAGATTTGCAGTCTTGGAAAGCTTAAGGAGTAGTTCTACTCCGCCCTGTAGGGTTCCAGATATTCAGAATCAACTTGATGGCATTGCATTTGATCAGAATTGTCAGACTGTAGAAACCCTATAAGACAGTAGAATTGCCTCTCTGGTAACCAAGGTTTTTTACCCCCCTATATTTCTTTTAACATCTCTGTGTAGTACTTTACCTTGGGCTGTTTTAATTCTTCTGTTCAAAATAATGTTCTGATTTAACCACTGGATATTACTTGAGATATAGATATACCAGAAGAATTTAGAAAGATTGTCTATCATGATGGTACCTGATATTTGTTTCCCTTCTACCTTTTCCATTCTTATGGCTTCCATGAGACCATTCTTACTGCTACATTGTTCTCCACCACGTTGATCTTGGCTGCTGTCTTGATCTTGCTTGCCTTTCCCTATTGTTCCTCTGGTCTCAGATTCATATGACCGGGTTCTTTAAAACTAACGTAAGTTAATGTCCTTCAGTCTTCTTAATCTTTTTCTTATTCAACAAATCTAGATAATTCTTGTGAATATCAGTGCAGGCATATGTGCTCTTGTTTTTTTGTTCCTTACTGACTCTGCTTTACTTCATTCTCTAAATATCATAATCCCAAGGCAGTCTTGATATTTACACACTATTTTAGGATAATAGAAAGACCTTTCATTCCCCAATTCTTTAAAATCAAATGCTTTAGATCACCATTTAAGAGTTACAATTCACGCTTGACACACTGGAAAATTTATGGATCGTGATAAGAGATGTAAGAGCCCCCAGTAAAAGTATTAAAAAAAAAAAAGAAAGAAAGAAAAGGTTTTGAAAAGAATGATGGGAACATATGTTACATATGTGCTTGACACCATAGATATATGGATTGTTATAAGAGGTGTAAGAGTCCCCCAATAAAATGATTTTTTTAAAAAAGTTGTATTTCCCTTCCTATCACCAAGAATGCAGTTTTTTTGTCTTAGGTCTGACAGTACAAAAATCAGGGATCAATAATTGAACCTAATTTTAAGCTCTAAAATTATACTGCTTTTTATATTATGATGGTATTAGGAAATAAATTTGTTCTTATTAGTGAAACTTAAAGTGATTTCTGATGAATCTCTTAGCAAAAATAGAAAAATGATAATTTTAAAATTAACTTAAAATATATATTTTAAGGAAGGTAGCTTAGGCGCAACTGAAACTTTAAATGAAAGCTAGAATGCTTATAACATTTAGGGTTTAAAGAATAGTTATTTTGCTTATATTTCTTTGATACATTAACATATTTATGTTCTTTGATATATTTATATTTCTTTGATAATTAAGTTCATCTGATGCTGTTGACAAGTAGAGTGACTTTGATGCCTCATGCCTTTAGTATATGGCATCCATTGACTTTAAAATCTATATTAAAATATGGAACCTTTAAGTAATTTTTAATTCAAGTTCTTGTTATATTTTATAAACATTTGAATTTAAAAAGTTTCTTTGTATTGTTTTAATAAATCCTGTGAAGACAAATCATTTTGGACTATGCATTTTATGAGCATATGCATCATACTTCCTAGTATTATGGCATTGAAATATTTCTCGTTTCACTCACTTTATTTTTCAGTGAGGTTTATTTTTGTCATTTTCTACTTTTCTCTTATTTGCAAGTATGCTAATATTAACTTACACAGAAGGAAGTATCTCTTTGAAAATCTAGAATTATGGCGCCAGTTCTGCTACTTGCTCTTGGAATGGCTTTAAATCAAGTTATTTCTAAACCTTTTCTTATTTGTAAAACAATAGCATCAGTCTGTTTTTTTTTTTTCTTAATTATAGCTTTTTTAACTCAAGCAGATGCCAAAACAAGTACAAAACAGTTGCAAAAAGCCCCTGTGCTCTTGGTCATCCCTCTGAGACTTGAGTCCTCTTTCTAATAAGTGACAAGGAGCAAACTTCAGCTCAGGGATAAAAATGTGCAATCCACTCCCTCTCAACACATTTCTGACCAGGGTCACTTATGTTTCTCCTCAAAAATGTCAACTTTTGATGCTATGTGAAAAAAACCCAACCATATTGTTTTATGCATTTTTTCCTTTCCTTATTAAAGAAGTTAATTCAAACACCTCATTTTATGTGTGCCTCATGTAACAAGGTTAGATTTGGATTTACAACTTTTCTAGAACACAAAATAGACATATTGTCCTATTAGTGACGTGAGCAGTAAGATTGATTTGAAAACAAAAAATGCAGACACACTGCCATGAAGTAAATTACTTCCAAATTCCCAAATTCACTGCCATCGAGTCTAATGGCCCTGTAGAACAGAATAGAGCTGCCCTGGAGGTGTCTGAGACGATCTGTTTAGGGGAGTAGAAAACCTTGTCTCTCCCTGGCAGCAGCTGGTAGTTTTGAACTGTGGACCTTGAGGATCGCAGTGATAGATTTAGTTTTGTAAATAATGCATTTAGGAATCTTACATTTTTAACATTTGTAAGTGAACCCTTAAAAATTTATTTTTTTTAAAAATCTGTCCTGAAATTATAATAACACCGATGTTAAAACTATGTCCCAGATTCTGCCCTGGGAGATAATGAAAATGTATTATCTCTCTCTGTTCTTTAATAGTTCTCTGAGGAATGACTATCTCCCTTTAAAGGTAAATCAAGTTTAGAGATACTGAACAATAAGGAAGAGTGCGTTATATATTTTTTATTATATAAATAAAACTCTTTGAATGAAGGATTTTTTTAAATTATAAAAAATGATGTTAAAAGACAGTGCATTTTTCCCACAGATTTCCCTCCTAGTTTCTAATGTGTGTTGAGCAATTATTACACAGCAGTGTGATAGTGCTTTCTATCTTTGATTCGGTTTTATCGTCACAGTTCCCTCACAAGTAGATAGTAACCTTATCCCTATTTTACAGATGTGTAAACTGAGGATTACTTGCCAAAGGCCACACAACTTGGAAGTGGGGGAATTAGAGTTTGAATCTAGGAGTGCTCAAGCCTGCCTTTTGCTGCCTGGCTACATTCCATGGCGTTAGGGTGTTGATTTGCATAGAGCTAGAGTGGACACTTCTCAGTGGACAATTCCAACTATGCGGAAGTGCAGACTATCTTTATAGTCACTGATGTGTGCATTAGGAAAGCCCTTTGAAAACACTTCCTTCCTTCTCCTTACCCACACTATGATTTTTGGTAAGTAAGTTTACTCAATCGCATATGGTATACATGCAAAACCCAAATGGGACCTCTTATTTGAAAAAAACTCTTGTTCTAGGAAGATATAAGTTGTGTATATCCTTAATTTTGGAATATTAAATGAAATTTAGAATGGAGAGATATTAGCAATAAGCTTAATTTTTTCAAAGGTAACTTTAACTTGAATTTAATTGTGATTTGAAGCAGACTTCTCAATCTTTTGGGATGTTTATCCAAGTCAAATACACATAGAAATTGTGGATCGTCTGCTACCTTTCAAAATTGGTACACATCGTTAAGTGTTAGTTGCAGTTGGATTGCAAACGATGCGGCTGCTTCCTCTTGCATTATGCTTTTCCTGTAGTGTTTACCCTGTAACATTTCTCAGAATGTCAGTCAGAATGTGCTCCAAGTTCTCTACTTCAGAAACCCAGCCCTTGAGGAAAGTTAGCACATGTGATTTTACTGTTTAAAAGAAAATGAAAAAAAAAATTAAAAAGGGAAATCCAGCTCTTTCTCCTTGTTTCTCACATAGGGACAACTAGAACTTCTCTGAAATCTGTTTCACCCTAAATTCTTTTTTCCTTTTTGTCCAAATTTTGTTATTACTTTCCTTTTGCTTTGCTTTGCTTTTTTTGTTTGTAGAGATGCTTCAGTTTGGCATGCTAACTTCTCAACTGGCTTTCTCTGTCTATGGTTGTGCCACTTTTCCCTTTCTTTCTCTCAGTGGGACTTAGAAGCATGAAACACTCCTTTCATCATTAAAGACCAAGACAAACCTTTTCTGGGATGTACAACTGCTGAGCAATGTCAATTCTCTCTAGAAGTTTGTATGTTTACAAAAGTAAAAACACAGTACACTCCCCAAGTAAAAATATATGACAATCCTTTATGATATATTTTGGTAATTATATGATAAACACCTGAACTTTTTCATCTGAAAATAAAGGTTTTCGAAAAGTAGCAAATCAATTCCTATCAATAGGAAAATGGCAAAGAAACAATGACAAAGGTTTGGAGAAATAGATATAAGCAAATCTATTTAAATTTCTCCCCTTCAAATCAGTATACTTAGAATCATTTCTAGTCAATAAACAGGTCATTGCAGTGAATGTATTTTCATGTCCTCCTTTTAAAGTTGCACAGTCTAATAAACTGACTAGCTTGGATCATATTTTAAAGCATTATAGCCAGCATTTTATAGTGCAGTGTTTTCAAATGAAAAGCACTGAAGGTGCATCAGATTAAAACTCTAAGAAATCATGGCATTCTTATCACGGACTCTGATAAAGTACAGCCTGCCCTATATTACAGTTTGTGCTTCTTTTCAGCAACGTTGGGTACTTTCTTAGGCATTGTAAAATTGCTATTTAAGGAAAAAGGAGGAAACTGTTCTTTCAAAATGTTGAATGATCAAAACCATGTTTGTCTATATGAAAAGTGATATACATAATCTTATTATTCTTTTCCTTTTCATTTTATTAAAGTAGATTTAATGCTAGGTGACAATAATACATCACTCTGTTTCAAAGAATTACATTTTAACCAATCAGAGTCTGCAAACTCATAGCATTTGATTTAGTCTACCTATCTCTGTGGATCAGATCATATGTCATTTGAATCTACTGTGGTATTGTTAGTATGTTTCATAAGACATAGTGCCGAGCTACTATGATCTTTCACTGTTAATGTTCTTTTCTTATCACTTTACTGTGTAGATACCCTTCATGAGACCCAACTCTGCCACAGCTCATCCTCGGAGGCAGTCCCGGAAACCTCTTTTATAAGAGTGATTTTAAAATGTGGATAAAACTCTCCATAGTAAAGTAAAGGAGAACAGCTATCTTGTCCTTCCCATAAGCTTATCACTGCAAAAAGTTTCATTTGCTTGTCAGGTTTGGATAGACTATAACTGATTGGTTTATTACTCGGACTGACAGGGCAGTTAATTTGCCTGTGTGGATTTTTCTTCCTTTTTGCACTAATCAGAAACGTTTGATATGTGCATCGTTGACAATACCGGATAAATGTTTCATCAGAATTGTCCTACTAAGTAATGTCTTTCCCCCCCTGCTTTTTTGGCAAACAATGATATGGAGTGTTTGGACTTACTGAAGTGTTGCGGAAGCCTGTGGACTTAAATGCGATATGCTACTCCTTGTTGCCATTGAACAAGTCTAGTGACAGACAAGGAAAGATGCTTCCCATGAATCTGCTGTTCTCGTTCACCGAGTTTACTACTCTTATTCATATATGCAATGCTGCATTGTGAAACAAGTACATTCTCTTATATCAAATGTATTTCTCTATATATAATCAGCAGAGGTGGATGTAACAGTGGAAAACTTGTGTAGCTGTGACATTCTAGATTTGACTCACCAATCTTAGTGTCTAAGTACTAATATGAACAGGAGAATTTTTTTTTTAATTTCAAATTTTAAGGCCAAGAATAAGAGTATATATGTGTCGATCTCTAGATAATTTTGTAATATACAAATTTATTCAGTCTTTATTGTTTTATTATGAACTTGCTGTGTTCAGGGTAAGTTCATTTTCTGAACCTTAAGTATGAAATTATTTGTAAGAAGGGATATACAAACTTTATTGACTATACAACCTATCAACTGTAAGATTTTCGTCAACACCTGTATCTTCCCAGAGATTTACAGAATTAAAATTTGATCGCCAAGCATTAATGAACCAGTTTTAACTCAACGACAGAAATACATTGAATATTCCATCACTTCGTCTTGAACTGATTTAGAAGAGACTCATTGCTGAAATTGACATGTAAATACACTTACATGTAAATTGTCAATATGCTTCTTGGAATTCTGATTCAAACATGTGATTTTGGACATCTTTTCAAGTTTGGTGACAATTGAAGCTAGTTTAAATTTTAGGAGTAGAGAAGATGACACTGTTATCGATAATCAAAAATGTGTAAGTATAAAGTTGCTGTATGCCAGTAATCTACTATTATAATAAGAAACCATACATTTGGATAATATATTTAATAAAATAATGTGTATCAGGTTGCATATAAACTTAGATTATTAATGTATGGAAATACCTCCTAAATTTAGAGGGAAAATATTAATAACTGATAGCAAACCAGTAAGCTGTTTTTTTCATTAAAAAAGTACTAATTTATCACCCTAGTAGCACAAGAAAAAGTAAGTAATGATTACTCTTGTTGAACTTCAGCGTATTTTAAAGCTAAAAGGCAGATTTCTATTTCCTTCATGAATATGCTAATGAATTAAGTATTGTGAAAAATTACTAGAGGTCATTTTATTTTAGGTCTCTTTGAGAATCAGTAAGCCTATGGTTTTGTATCATTTTAAAAAATCACTTATTGGAGGCTCACACAGCTCTAATCAAAATATGTACATACATACATTGTATCAGTATTTAGATTTTGTTTTCTTTTTTTAATTGGGGGCTCATACAACTCTTATCACAACCCATCCATCCATCCATTGTGTCAAGCACATTTGTTGCCATCATCATTTTTCAAAACATTTGCTTGCTACTTGAGCCCTTGGTATCACTTCCCTCGTTTTTCCCCTCCCTCCTCGCTTTCCTCTCTCTCATGAACTCTTGATAATTTATAATTTATTATTAAGTTATCATATCTTACACTGTCCAATGTCTCCTTTCACCCACTTTTCTGTTCTCCATCCCCCAGGGAAGAGGTTATATGTAGATCCTTGTAATCGGTTTCCCCTTTCTACCCCGTCCTCCCCCTACCCTCCCTGTATCACCACTCCCAACACTCTCAACACTCTCAGCAATGGTCCTGAAGAGATCATCTGTCCTGGATTCTCTGTGTTTCCAGTCCATGACTGTACCATGTACATCCTCTGGTCTGGCCAGATTTATAAGGTTGAATTGGGCTCATGATAGTGAAGGAGAGGAAGCATTGAAGAACTAGAGGAAAGTTGTATGTTTCATCGTTGCTGCACTGCACCCTGACTGGTTCTTCTTCTCCCCATGACCCTTCTGTAAAGGGATGTCCAGTAGCCTACAGATGGGTTAAAATCCTTTCCCTTCCTCTTTCCATTTAGAGTACGAATTCTCATCAGTTTCCAGTTTGTTTAGAGATTATTATGTCATTCTATATTTTGGTGCTAACCTAAGAGATCTTTGCTAGACACCACACACATAAACCTCATCCTTTAGAAGACGACACATCCTGAAAGTGTGATTAGAGTAATAAAACCTTGGAAGGGAAACTAGTAAGACTCTTACTGCCAAGTAATCTCTTAAATGCTCTTCTATTTCAACAGCAAACAATTGACCTGTGTCCATAATTTGTCCAATTGCTATACAAAGAAGACATGTCTGTGTATTTAAATATACATTAGATGGTTCATACTTCACAAACATAGATATAAAGAAAACAACATGGCAGGTAAATGACATAATAAAAAGATAAATGAAATTGCTTTGAAATGCAAGTAGAATGACATGGTATTATTTAGCAATGGCTCTCAAACGCTCTTCCTTTCCTGGATACCTACTGTGACTTTCTGATTCAGTGGGCCTGAGAAGTCTGGAGCTTTGCATTTTTAATCAGTTCCCAACTGATCTGACCCCGTGGCTCAGACCCAACTTTGAGAATCATATTTGAAGTATTAAAAGAAACTTCTTGTGTTTTGTTCAACATTGATTGGTAAATGTGCCCTAGATCGCCTCAGTTTGAGATAAAATAATCTCCTCTATGACAACACATAAGCTAAAACCATTCATGTGAACTCAATTATAACTTTATTTTCTACGTGTTATTGGAGCAATATTGTTGTAGTTGAATACTTAGTTGAGGTGAGTGAAGGAAGTTTCAAAGATGGTGACTTTTGTCCACAGAACTAATTTCTTGTAAGAACAGACTTGAAGTCAGTTAAGAATTATGTATGAACATTAAAAGAACTTAGCATTAACCTGTCTCATCCCAATTCTAGAAATTATATGCATTATATTTTTGTCATTCGTCTTGAATATTTATGTTGTTAAAATAATTGCTGAGAAATAATGATATTCATACTCATAAGCCTACTTCCCTGGTCTTATCTCTTCATAATACTGAATGCATTTCCATTTTGAATCCTTAAAGTCACTGAGTGACAAAACTCACCAAATATTTACTTGACTCACACTATAGGAATGTTTTTTGAATATTTCACCAAATTTCCTCTTAACGACTCTGCAGAAGAGAGTGGCCTATTTATTACATTATTATTATTTAGCTTCGGAAATTGTTTTTGACTATGGAAACTCCTTTAAGACATTCATTGACTCCATTAAGTCAAATGATATCTTATGGAGGCAGAATTTTTCATTTCTTGTCCAAGTAAGTCAGCACTTTGCAAACATGCATAATATTAAGGATTGGGATCTATAGTATCTCTGAAATAGGCAAGCTTTGCAAATACTTCTTTTTTTTTTTTTTTTTTGCAAATACTTCTTTATTAAAATGTGTGCTCCTTTCCACCAGTGCTCACGCTAAGAGTTTCTGCAGGCCTGCTGATAAGATTCACTGCTGTTCAAGTACATAGGGATATAATGAAATTGGATTCTCATGCTGGGCTTTGTAAATAAAATGAGGTTGACCCCCAGCCATTATCTCATTTATCTGATTTACATTGTAAAATCAGGATCTACACTATTGATTGGAATGTAATTAGTTAATTATGAATAGGGAATACAAAGTTACGTGAGGCTTGAGCACAGCAGGTTGTAGTACTGACAATTCTCCAAGGGCCTGAGCAGATGGAGATCAGTTTATTAGAGAACATCGCAGACGTGTTGCAGGTATGGAAATGTCTGATCAATCTCTCATACTGTGAAGAGCTCCTTGACCTTAATCTGTATTTTCATATGAAAAATTTTGTTCCTTGTTTTATTTTTGTTCATTTCATTTTTTTTCCTGGAAATCTAGCTGCTGAGGATGTAGCTGAACTGATCCTGTTTTTTAAGTGTCTATTGAATATGAATTTGAGTAATTATCCCCACATTTTCCCAATTAGTATTATACTATTGATAACCTATATTTGTCTTTTTTACTATCCATTCATTCCCTGTTGCCTGTGCTAGAAGTAGAAGTCTTTAGTGATATTAATGAAAGCAGGTTCAATACCTACATCATGTGAAACATGGTTTAAAAGATAATTTCTAATAAATTTGCTCTCGCATGTATTTACACTAAAATTGTAAAATACAAGGAAAATTATTATTTATTGATGTTAAATGCATTCTAAAACTGGTAGGGTATAGGATTTTGTGCAAGCATATATTATTTTTAAAAGAATTTTACTTAAGACCACTGTCTAACATGTTCTCCATCTGCTGAGATCTGTAATTAAGATAACTGGCTTTGGTTCAATGAAAATTTATCATTACTGGTGAATAGATTTGTGCAGGCGTTTGAGTTGTTGAGATTTTTACTTAAATCACAATACTAAAATCTTTTTGACTTTGTGATACAGAATTTTTACAAAAATGAGTGGAAATAAATCCAAACCATCAATTATCTTGATATATACTTGTGTTTGAAGTGTGAACAGATGCAATAGTATTTTTAGAATCAATTCTTAATTTTCCTCTTACAGGGGATCTAAATACTATGTGTTACTGACCAAAAACAAGTCCCAGCATTGATCATAAAAAAAAAATGTACATCTCTTTTTGAGTTCCTGTATGAATGTCATGTTTCTCTTTTATCAGAAGTTTAGGTTGTATGAATGTAAATTTTCTGCATAGAAATTGCACTATTTCATACACAGATATTTAGTGTACTTCTCTAGCTAAAGTGAAATAGTAAAAAGAATCTATTCAAACTGTCTCCCAGTGGGTCTGTTAGGCACAGGAGAAAATAACTCAGCTGCTTCCTCTTGTATGCATATTTTCAGTAATCAGATAAATCCATTGACTTGCTAGATGGATCTTAGTACTTAAGTACATAAATCTTTTCTTTTTTTTTGTGTAGGGTGCTATACTTAATAATACACCGCATAAGTATTTTAAATACATAGAGAACTATGCCTTCTGGTCACTGCATTTTGTTAAATTAATGTGTAAAAGGTCCTATGTAAAGTTGCTTTCTTGTTTATATTTGTATCCATTATGAATCTGATATTTAAAAAGTAGTGCTTAGTAATAATCTAATTAAACAATCAGGTTTCACTTTATCTTATAAATGGGATCCATTTTATCTCATTTAAAATAGTAATTTTAGTGTTCATGTGTACAATATTTATTAGATACTTAATGGATATTCTCAATTGTCCACTTTGCATCTTATTAAGAAAAAGTCCATGACTTTTCTTTAAAGGTTAGTTTTATATTTTCTTTCACTATTGTAAAATGTTGCATTTCTCTACTTAACAATGTGCTTTTGGCATAGACAAGACATCTGTATTACTTAATAAACATAGACATCTGTGTTACTTAATAAAATATATTGTGTTTTATCACTGTACCTTTGTTGGTCAATGACTGCTTTGGCAAAAGCTATGTTAAGATTTTATTCAATATTTATTTTGATAAACTCACTATGTACCATAGTATGTGTTATCAAATATATGTAAGAAATAAAAGTAGAGGATATATTCATTTGATCAACAACTACCTCAAAACAATTTCCACTTTTAGGTAGCAGACATAATTGCAGACACACAAACTTCTAATATATCAATTTGTAAAATGCTCCACATTTGAAATACACCAAAAATTTCTTGCTGATGAGAATTACTAAAGAATGAAACTAGTGTGCATGTACAAAATATGTAATCTGTTTTGATTATCTACAATCCACTTCAATTTCTATGATTCTTATTGGTATCTTTCACATTTATCTATGGTGTATTGATTCAAATTCTGAACATGTTAGTGTTACTTGTGTTATATATATGTGTTATATAACTTGTGTTAATGCATATATATAAATAATAGCACCCATAAGCTATGAATTTTAATTTAGTTTTCTAATGTGAAAACATTTTTTTTCATAAAGGTAGTTTCAGATATCTCTAGAAAGAACTCATATTTACTTGTTTAGTAACAGAATTGGTACTTTATTTTTAGTTTTTTCTTTTCTCTTGATTTTGACAATTATAGGAGTATTATCTTTTTACTATTGAGTTTTACAGTTGCAGATCTTATTGCTCCACTAATGAACTAACAGTTTCTGTTACATCATTTTATCTCCGGTTCCAACTGATTCTGACAAGCTTTTCCGCTGGAGCCATCATTTGTGTAACAAGGTATCACTGATGAAGGAATCAATACAGATCACTTGGTCATTTGAAAATGGCATGTACTTTCCCATATTTTTACAAAACTAACATATAAAACCTTTTTTATCCTTTACATTATTTCTTTTTTTGTTGTTTGTTTTGTTTTGTTTTGTTTTTTGGGGGGCATCACTGCTCTCCAGTGGTGGGAGTAGGAGGCCCAGCCCCACTGCTGGAATTGAACCTCCGTCCCAGTGGGCCGCCGTCCCGCGCACAACCACTACGCCACCGGGGATCAGCCGTCTTTTCTTTAACAGTTTCATTGGCACACAATTCAAATATACTACTCAATAGTTTAATCATTAGCAATCTTTATTTATAAATTAATATGATAGTTATAAAATAAATACTCATTGGCTAATAGTAATTTGAGGTTGGACCCAGAACTCCAATTAATTAGGCTCCAAACTAGTAGTGTAGCTAAAAATAATACTAACAGAAATTGTATCCATGTACTTAACTCAGTAGAGGTCTTCATTTCCATGTCTGTCTCGAAATTTGAATAATATTAGGTTTAATAGACTTGTTTTCCAAATCAGCAGCAAGTTATTCTTGGAAAAAGATGCTTAGCAAAACTCCCTGATAATATCAGGAAGCAGTGGCTAGTGTAAGAAACATACAGAAATTGAACAAGAGCATCCACACAGACCAGTTAGTGGTATTTATTACAGGTATAAAATATTGCCATGCTGTTAAATACACAGCAGTATCTGACGCTCACACTAGAACTCTGAGGTGACCAAAAGCTCACTGCCATCAAGCTGATGCCAGCTCGTGGCAAGCCTGCAGGACAAGTAGAACTGCCTCTGGGTTTCTGAGAGGGTGGTTTCTGCTGGAGCAGAATGCTCACTCTTTCTCTCACGCAGCAGCTGGTGACTTCTAACTGCTGATCTTGGATAGCCCACCTCGATTTCTGAGGTAACAAACGCAGATGAAGAAAACAAATGAAAGCAATTTTTTTTCAATATTGCATCAAAAATGGCTGACACTCTAGCTTTCATATTTGAAGTCTGCTTTCAATTATCTAGCCCTCTCAACACGTTCATAAACTGAGAAACATAGTCGGAGTGTTCCTATAACCACACATCACTGCAATGATATTTTAGGTACTGCAAAGTGAATACGTTTCACTGAGAAAGCAAGCATAAAATGAAGTAGTTTTATTTAGTTTATGTTAAGTGATGTAAGGTAAACTCTGTATTTCTATTAGTTTTTAATTCCAATCAAGCTAGTGTTTGTCAAAAAGGGTCTTTGACCATTTTAACTGCTTTTAAACATCTATTTTGGAAACTGTATTTATATATTGGCACATTAAATACATTTTAATCTTTTATTTTATCTATTATTATAGCTAGAAGTACAATACATTTTCTTTCAAAGTCTACATAAGATTTTTACAGGAATTGGTGTCTTAACATAAAGAAGATTGGGTATGTTTTTGAGGAAGAAAAGTACATAAAAAGAATGCATACATTTTTGACATATACTTGTCAAAATCTTCTTTTATCCAAATAACTTAAAACCAAGTTCCTCAGGTTTCTGAAACTCTGATTTTCATAGTATCTCTTTGAGAGATTGAGGAACTATAGCATGATATGAAGCGTTGACTATGAAAGTAAACATATTCCCCATAATTGTGGTGAGACCTTTAAAGTGAGTTATTTTCTCGGTCCTGGTCATAACCAGAACTTCCTTTTCTCTTTCACAAAGATTACTAAGAGTAATTTAATAGTTTAGTCAAGTAATTGGTCTTCTAGAAGTTTCTTAGTTGTGAGTTTCTCAATGCTATTTTATCAGTAATAATGATAATAAATGAAGGCAATCTAACAATTAGTTTGGGGGAATTTGTATTTCTTGAATTTTTAAATGATTAACCTTACACAATGAAGTGAAGAAGGCTCCCTTGTATATGCTGACTGTATATTATTTATTATTAAATCTGGGTGCTGGCATTCCAACTGATGGAACATTCTTTTTACAAGCCACTGAAATCATGGAGATCTTTCTGCATTGTCAGCAGGATGAGATTATCAGAAACAATAGGTATGATAGGTTTTTTTTTTAGGTTTTGTACATCACAGGTGGCCAAGACACTTTAAAAAATTTGTTAGTAAGCAATAAAATAGAGTAGTATTTCAAAAACCTGCACTGAGAGAAAGTGACTGGCACATTTTAGAACAACAATATATAATTCTTAAAGGGATTTTTTTTTACCCCTTCTGCTTTTTAAGATGGCCTGTGATTTAATGTAAAATTGTTTATTTTGTTCTGTATTGTGTTAATATCCTGTAAATATTATAAAGTTCTTTTATAATCTACTCTAACTTGTAGAAAGTAGTAGGTATGCATTGCGAGTCATTAATTCCAGTTTATTGTAGCATAACAGAGATTCAGAAAACATTTATAATGTAACTAATTGAATTGATAATCTTGAATTCTGTTAGTATTACTACTTTAAAATCTCTGTTTTCCAGGTAATCGGTAAATGAATAATTCTTTCACTTTAGAATAAACATTGTGGTTTTGTTATTCTTTAGCACACATGAGTAAAAGTATGTTCATATGCTCAGCATTTCTCCTGTCAAATTATTCCTCCTGGTATTTGTATTGCTTGTCACTTTTATTGTTGTGTTTTATTTTTCTTAACATGTATTTCTGGTTAAAGTTGTCTGTGTAAGATACACTTATAATTCTAAAAGTCAAGAATAGAAAAATAAAAGAATATAATTTACAGTGTTAAAGGTGAAGTCTAGAGCACTTTGCCTGTATATCTTTGAAAAATGGTGGGTTTTGCATCATTTAGATATTGTGTAAATCTGTTTACCCTGCAGGTGTGATGAATGCAGACTGTGCTACCATTTTGGCTGTTTGGATCCTCCTTTGAAAAAGTCTCCGAAGCAAACAGGCTATGGGTGGATATGTCAGGAGTGTGACTCCTCATCTTCTAAGGTAAAGCAACAAAGAGATCATCGGGAAGGGTTGTCATTGGTTTTCCATGTTGCACCATGCGTGTCTTCAATTTTCAATAATTGGGGACTAATGAAGGACTAATGTTTTAATCTCATGCATTAAACATTATGCTGCTATGGAAATTTTATTAAGGTGCAAGAAATAAAAGCGAAAAAAAGAATTCTATTAATTATCTAAACTTCATGTATAGAATGTTCGGAGGTTTTCTGTATTACCATAGCATATTAAACAGTACTCTGATAATATCCCACAAAAGTCACCATCTGCTGTATACCACACATAGGCAGTGGTAGGAAAAATCCTGCCATGTTTCATATAATTTACATATGTTTGGACAAATATTATGTGTGTGTGCATTATAACAGAATAGCCAATAAAATCCCCTTTTAATTTGTAGATGATTCTTAATTCAGTCAATCGATTCTGAATGTTTTGTAAGGTCTGTCCTTTACTAAGGGAAGACTCTGACTTGCTAAATGGCTAATGCACTGGGTTGCTTTCCGAATCCCTGAAGGTTTGCGTCTACCAATAGTCGCCTTGGAAGTCCAGCTTGGCAGTTCTAGTTCTAAAAAACCACCCGTGGAAAACCCTGTGGCGCTATTCTGACATATGTGTATTTAGGTGGTATCGCCATGAGTCAGACTGAATCTCGCTCAGCTGATTTGCTTTTGGTTGGTTCTTTCATAAAACCAGTTTTCATATCCCGTGTCATATTTCTGATGTCTGCCTTAGCCAAGAAAGTTATAATGAGGTTCTTTTATAGTGTATTCTAAAAATAAATGCTTGCAATTATGTGTTTTAAATATTAACATTCTAATCCCAAACTGTGGTCATCTATGGTGTAAGATGATTGTAAAGTGTGGGCGTGAACATCTAGGCTCTGGTGCTTTGACTCATTTGTCAAAAATACAAACCATATTAGAACTAAGAAATTCTGATTATTTTTAGGTTAGTCAAATTGTTTTTCCTCAAGCAATAGAAATTAACCATTGCATGATGAACCTCAAAACATATTTCTTCAGTGCTACATAAATGCATTTGTTCAAACTACAGTGAAATAAAATCGATCTTAGATTTCTGCCATGTTATGAAATTTAAAATGTTCTTATCATTACTTTAATGATGTGTCCCAGCTTACCGAAGAGGCCTTCTTTATTGAGGAATAACTCTTAACTAAAATATCTAAAGGTGTTTTTATTAATAACCAGAGTTTAGTTAATATTTTATAGCTTCATGTAATAATTTAAAAATAGATTCTACTATCTATCATTTAATAATTAAACAGTTTGGGCCAAACATATAAACTATGTAAAAGTAATGTTTATTTTTCAGGCATTTTTAAAAGTTCCAGATTTAAGAGGCAGCATATTTAATATAAAACTTTGTATTGCATAATTTAAAAATATATTTAAGAAATTATAATTAAGTGGAAAAAATGATTTTTTTGTACTGAAGTTTTAAATAATTGTTTTATTGGACATGTTGTGGTCTCTGTTTGCGTTCTAAGAACTTTTTTGGTGTTCCTACCCATACCTAACAAGCCAGTTAGAAGAGCAGTTTATGAAAGAGTTTTCTGTCTTTTATAAATATAATTAACTATGTAGCATTATAATAAATATAAAGAGGTTTTGTTATATTATAAATTAATTTGGTTAACAAGTGTTAAAAATGGCATAATGCAAGTGGCATAATGGTTGAGTGCAGGACTGCAGCACATTGACTTGGCAGTTCAAATCCAGCAGCAGCTCTCCAGAAGCAAGGCTGGGCCTCCCACAACCACCAGAGGGCAGTGATGCCCCCGCAAAAACAAACAAACAAAAAAAAATGAAAGGGAGCATATTTCAGGTATCTTGGGAGCATATTATATATTTTGTACATGTTACGGGTCCAGTAGCCTTTAAGAAGGTAAGATTTGTTTGTTTTTTTCTTTCTCTATATAAGAGATTGGGTCTTAGGATGAAAAAAAAATTATCACGAAGGCACATTATTAGGGAAAAAAAAACATACCTTGTGTTTGCTGTACTCTGACCTGTGTTTGAATATCAGATATAAACAACTAATGTTTTCAAAATTTCATTTAAGCAGAGTTTCTAAACTTTGGAATGTCACAGCCATTTATTACAAGCATACACTGTAAACATTTCCCAACTATAAAATGGGATTGTTTCATTTTACCATTGCGACTATTGCTATTATCCTTACCAATTAAATTTAATGTAATACTAAATCAACCAATTAAGAAGACTTTACTTATGCCCTTGAATATTTATGTTGAACCAATCTTATTTTAAAGACTTCCATTTCAGTATATTTCTATTTACGTAGCCTCATGAAATGTTTGCTTGTACAAAAATGCTAAATAAGGAAGTACTGATGGATAGTGTCATGCTGTAAGATTCTTTAAATATAGAACCTTTCAAATCCAGAAAGCAATATATACCCGAGTTAAAGGGGAAAAAAAATTAGTAGGATATTGGCACCCGAAAGCAACCTGGAATTTACTTATCCTTTATTTTCTTCAATTTAGTTTGGTGAAAAGTTATTTCTATGGTTAAGGTTAGTGTTAGGGTAGAAAAGATACAATATTTTATAAAGCAGAAAAAAAGAGAAAAGTTATTTCTTAGATATTTGTTATGTTCATGAGTTTCACTTAACTCTGTAACATTCTATTTTAATATGCATTTCTCTTTATGTTTTATAATTTTAATGTATTAGCATAACATATACTTCACACACACATATTTATGGTGGGGCATATACTTTGAATGATTTAAAATTTTGAGGTATATTATTTAAAATAACTGGAGATAGACAACCTATGCTATTACCAGAGTGGTTTTTCTGAAAGCATATTTGTCACATCTATGCCAAAGTCTCTTTTTTTATCTTCCTATATGTCCAAAATATAACAAATTCAGAAAACTAAGATTGATATGTTATTATTTTGTAATCCTCCAACCTCATTCAAGTGTCCTTTGTAGGAACCCCACAGAATCACATGTCGCATTTAGTTGTCATGTTTCTTTTGTTTTTGATTGGCCTGTCACTTAGTTATTTTGATATTTTCATTTTTGAAGATTGCAGACCGGTTACTTTGTAGAATGTCCTTCACGTTGCATTTTTCTGATATTTTGTCACGGTGGTAGTGTTTTTATGTGTCTTCAGTAAGGACATTACAGGCATGATAATATGTTCTTACAGCATTCTGTTAGGTGGTCCATGAGTTTGATTTAACCCACAGACAATGATGTTGACCTTAACCTTTGTACTAAAATGTTGTCTGCATTCCTCTTCATTTTCTTTCCCTCACTGATTAATGAGTAATTTGTGATAAAAAGTCAAGAGAAAAAGTACATAGTCTTATCCTTCACAAAGTTTCATTTTGTTTTATTAATGAAATAGGATATTTATTATTATTACTTATGTTGATATTTAAATTCTTCCTGATGTGATTAATGGGTGCTCTGCAAGCTGGCATCAGCGCCCTTGATATGGTTTCATTATTCTTGGGTGAACTTCTGTATGAAGACTTATTAGACTCCTTCCTGGAACTTGCCATTTCTCCAAGGAATCCTGGCTACTTTTTGTGGAGAATGGTATCTAGAAACCAAGATTTTCTAGTATGTTCCTTATTACTAAAATGTACCTGTTTCTTGTTCTTTTGGGTAGACAAGGCCAAGGTTAGTTATATGTGTAAACATTTACATATACATACATTTGAATTTATATATTTTGTCTTTATATATATTGAAAAACATTCTAGTTTTTTCCCTTTCCATGTTTTTAACTACTAAAAAGAAAATTGGTTCTCATTATCCTTTTTGTCTTTAACTGATTAATCGTCTCATATTTACCTAATGTCCTCTCTATTACCACTACAAATGACATATACCGTACTTACTACCTTATGGCTTTTGGCTGAATTATTTAGGAATGGATGGGAAAGGAATGGAATAAGAATATCTATTTTAGTAAGTTCACTAAAAATTCTCATAAGCAGTCAGGATTAAAGACCAGTATTATAGTATATCAATTTTTATAAATCCTTAGTAATAGACTTTCATAGCTAAAATTTTAACTTCTTAGAAATTAAAAAAATACATGAAGTATACAATCCAAGTTAAACCTCAACAAATTGATGTTTTAAAGTTAATTGGTACACTTACATATAAGATTTAAAGTAGACTTAAGCTAGCTTGTTTTTTCCCCTCTTAAGTAGGCTGTATCTTTTATAGGGTATACTGGATATAAATTTCAACAATTATCTTTTCAATCATACAAAATGAAAATTTGTTTTGATTAAATAAACTTGGTTAAGTAAACACATAATAATAATTATTTTAAATATGCTTTCTAAAGATACTAAAGAGAAATTAAAGTGAATGAGTCAGTTTTCTAGATTTTCATTTAGCTTAAAGATCTCTTTTGTGAAAAGTCAGTATATATGACAAGTCATTATGTGATTATTGCAAAATGAGTTGTTTTAGTCTAGAAACCTTTATTTGGTCATTTTAATTTTGTACTTCTATTTTCATTATTTAGTCATATGATAATAGAAAGCCAACTGAATGGCTTTAACAAATAGAAAATTAATTTTTAGGAGGCAAGAAATCCAAACTGACAATGGCAGCTGTGGGAGAAGGCATTCTCTTGTTTTCACTGTTTGGGAAGGAAGATTCTTGTCTCCTCTTAGCATCTGTAGGTCGGCCCTTTCTTAGGCATCTCCAGGTGTCTTGGCATCAATTTTTTTCTTAAATCTAGAAGTTTCTAAGTGCAGCAACCTAGGTTCAAAGGACACACTCCATTTGTGATTCTTCTCCCTGCCAGGTAGGAGCTTCCTCTCTCTGTTCACTTCTCTTCCTTTGATCTTTTGTAAGATCAAATGTGTTACTGGTGACAATCTAGAGCAACTTCTCTCGTTTCACATCCCATCAGGACTGTGAGGGGATTAAACACTGATAGGCATCCTGGGTCCTAGTGGGTTGAGTCAGCAAGATCAACAATTTGAAACACCTACCACTCCTTGGAAGAATACGGTCCAGGCAAGGTGTCTTTTTTTTTTTTGGTAGTGGGGTGGGTGGTGGTGGTGGTGGAAGTGGAGAAGACACAGTTCTATTTTTAACAGCTATTCTTTAGCAGTAATAATCAATGAATTCATATGTATAGAATTCTCACCTAAATCCTTACAGAAGATTTTCTGGAATTACAGTTGCATGATAGCTGGGGCAAGTGAGTACTTCTTTATAAGCATTTATATTAGAAAGAAATCTCTGGGTGGGGCCAATATTATATATATATATATATATACATACATATATATACATATATATTTCCCTCTAAAGGTTCTGCAGTGAGATAATAGAATTTTACAAATATTATTGTCTTAACATATTCTCAGAACAACCTGTACAAACATATATTTTCAAGTAAAAGTCACCGAAAATTATGCCTCTTTATGAACTGAATAGAAAAATCTCTCCAAGGATATTTCGCCACAAAACATTAAACAACTACTTTTAATTGAATCTGGCGATGTTGCAAAGTGGATGTCAAAATTTTATGTATTATGAAGATTTTTGAAAAACATAAAATTAAAATGAATTATCTTTTAAAGTTCTTTTGAATTTGAAGCATATAACTGACCCATTTAAAAAAAGACTTTTAATATTTTCAATATTCATTTGACCTCTGGGAGCTTACCTGGCACTAGGTTGAATTTTAAGTTTCTGAAATTAGCATGGTTGACTGATAAGTCACTTTCAGGTAAAACTTAAACCATTTAACTATTGTAATTCAATACTCTGAGCATTTGTGTGATAAGCATGAGATATTAAAACATTATGCTTTCTTAAGCTGTACTGTGTTTAAATTTTTTTTTACTGGTATTGGTATGCAAAATTCTGGAGAAAAAATTTTATATGATAATCATATAGCAGAATTATATAGAATAAATCTGTGGTGATTTATAGATTATTACTAAAAATGTAAGAATTAAGAACTTTTGCACAGCTAACCTTGATTATGGATGGCTATAATTTTACAATCTAAATTTTAGATTTCCTCTTTGCTACTATAGGCAAGTGATTATAACACAGACATCAGTTGAGCCCTGGTGGCACAGTGTGCAGGGCTGCGGCCCACAGGGTTGACAGTTCAAGTCTAGCAGCAGCTCTCTAGGAGCAAGGCTGGGCTTCCTACTCCCACCAGGGCAGTGAGTGAGTAAAAAAAAAAAAAAATACAAAACACAGATATTCAGTTCATTTTATACTTCATCTATTCTAAATTCAGGCTAGAGCATTTTTTCATGACAGTCTGTTTATTTAAATATCTTTTAAGTATTAATTTCCAATTGAGTACTATACTTTGGTGCTAGTAAAAATGATTTGTGATTCATTAAAATTATTATTGATTATAGTTGGTATTGTACTTCTCTTGCTTATTTTCAAATGAAGTTATGTTGTTTAAACTGAATTTAATGAACTTATGTGTTCTTTATTTGTCATTTTATCTCTAAGTGGTTACTGATTTTTATATTTTAAACATGTTTCTAAAATTTATCCCTAGGAAATATTTTTTTTTCTTTTTGGGGGGGAGGCATCACTGCCCTCTGGTGGGAGTGGGAGGCCCAGCCTTGCTCCTGGAGAGCTGCTGCTGGATTTGAACTGCCAAACCAGTGAACCGCAGTCCCACACACAACCACTATGCCACCGGGGCTCAGCCCTAGGAAATATTTTTATCAAGTAATTATTTTCAACAAAATACTTTACATTTACTATACTTTATAATGGAATTGGCATTGGGATTTAATTCCTTAGCCTCTGACTGGTTGAATTCAATATCCTAAGGTCAGTTTACAGGGACCACACAAAGCACATTAAATATATAGGTATATTTTAATAAGTCCCAGTCAACTCTTCATCTATTTGAAAATTTGATTTCTTCCTTCCAGTTAAATCTTGTTAATGTTCATGAAACATATAAGTGGATCAAATATTGTATTTATAGAGAAAATAATCAGTAATTATAAAAATCACCACCAATGTATTTTACATTAAACAATTGCAAATTGCAAAGTTAAGCCACTTTATAAGTGATCTACGACACACTGGATAACCCAAGCCATATCCTATTAGGTGGCCAATGACCTGATGCGTTTACCTAGCATGCTGTGGAACACCGTCTGTAATGAGAAACAAGTCATTACTGAAATGATTAATCAGAGTAGAGTAGGGTTCCATACATTAAAAAAGTGCCTTTCAAAAGTCATCGACTTTGTATTGTTCTCTAGTTTTAAAATAATAGTGTTTTATTTTTTAAAAAAATTACTTCGAAAAGCAGCAGGGGAGTTAAGCAGAAGGATATTATTTTTTTTTGGGGGGGGGGTGGTTGGGGGCATCACTGCTCTCCTGTGGTGGGAGTAGGAGGCCCAGCCCCACTGCTGGAATTGAACCTCCGTTCCAGTGGGCCGCAGTCCTGTGTACAACCACTACGCCACTGGGGCTCAGCCCAGAAGAATATATTTTTTTCGGGGGGGGGGGCATCACTGCTCTCCGGTGGTGGGAGTAGGAGGCCCAGCCCCACTGCTAGAATTGAACCTCCGTCCCAGTTGGCCGCAGTCCCGCACACAGCCACTACGCCACCGGGGATATTTTTAGATGTTATTATTTTAACCTTCTTTTCCCAGTATTTAAAATATAAAAATCAGGTTATATATTATGACAGTGTTTTATAGATAATAATGTTTTAAAAATCAGAAGGATTCATGTGGCACTCATCCGTTAATTACATAAGCTTGTCCTCCTATGAATTAAATACCATATGTGATGAGAGAGATGTTCCTTGTGAAGTCAGGAGCCTCGTTGAAATAAGATACCTCATTCTCAGAGCTGAGAATGTAACACTTAAATAAACGATAGGAACAAATCTGTTATTTCTATGTTACTACTACATAGCTCTATTGTTTTAGTTAGAAAATTATTCATTTTACAAAATTATCTTCTAAAAATTTTCCTTTTAACCTGCACATTGTAATTTAAGGTATATCCTTTTCCCTACAACTTCTTCAAGACAGGCTTTAAATCTAAGCTAAGAAAATTCAAAGAATGTACTATTATTCTTAATGGAAATGCATCCTGAAATAAAATATATTTAAGCATTCTATTTTTGAATTTCTCATTCATTCTTCCTCCAAAAATGATTAGAAATTGTGGATTGGGTTTGGAAATATAGTGAAATTGTATTGTATCATATTGTTTACATCTTAATGTGTTCTGTTTTGATACTTCTGAAATCAGAATGTGTGTATGTAGTTTGCGTCTTTGAAATGATATTTATTTCTCAATGACATTTTTCCATTCAATTAGTGGATTTCTTTTAGTCTAAGGCAATATAGAATAAGAAAAAATGGTAAAGTTATATATGAAGTTCAAGTATGCACCATAATGTAATAGAAAAACTTTTGAATAGAAGCAAATCTTAAATATTTACAATGCTATGACCTTTAGTAAGCTGCTTCACTTCACTGAGTTTCCAGTGGCTCATTTGTAAAAGGTTGATGATAACACTTGAACTAGAGGTGGTTCATTAGTAAGAGGACATAGTATTGCTTCTTTATCTTAAACAGAAGCAAGCATTTAGCAGTACAGCAAAAAGTTCAAAAATACTGAAATTGTCCTCATTTTCAAATATAAGAAAAAATTTTTAAAAAGAGCAATTTTGACTGAACCCCGCTGACGTTAGTGGTTGAGTGTGGGACTGCGGCCGCGGGCTTGGCAGTTCAGATCCAGAGGTGGCTCTCAGGAGCAGTGCTGGGTAGCTCCCAGGACCACCAGAGGGCAGTGATGCAAAAAGAAAAAAAAGATAGAGAGCTATTTTCTGTTTTTTTTATCTTCCCAAATAACAAGAAAAAATTACTTGCCTCTTTCAGGGTCTCATATTGAATAAATAATGGTCAAGTCTAACTTGTACATGCAGAAATGTTAATATGATTTATTCTTTTGCAACAATTAAGAGAACGCGAAAGTCATCTTTGCAATGAATGCCATTTAAAGTGACAAATCTAAACTTGTAAAATTGTACACGAATTGTGTATATATAATATATATAGGTATTTTTTCTAAATTCATTGTAGATCATTAACAAAGAGTTGGATTTTAAAAATATCAGTGTAGTACTTTCTATTTCACATCAATTTGCAATTATGGTTCTCTGAATTGAATGGGTGATCATGAACTAGTATATTTATTTTATATAGAAGTCAATATACTTCTATATACAAAAGGTTTTGACTATATACAAAAGAGTTCCTATGAGGTGGAAGAAGCTTGATAGCCAGGAGATAAAATTCTCTCTCTTTAATCTAGTACCCTATGTAATGGCTTTTTATTATTACTCTTGTTATGTATTGTATTGTACTGGTTACCATGTTTTAGTGTACATGGAAGTGTTTCTTAAGGGTCTGATATGCATAGAAAAGTAAAACATTTTATATATACTTAGACTGACATTTAAATAAGTAATACTAAATAAAAACAGTAGCATCCACAGAAAATGAGGCAAATCAAAAAGGATTGCTTCTAGATTCCAGTTGAATACAGGCATGGGTTCATTCCCAATGAAAAGAGTTTGAATGTGTCTCTGTCCAGTGGATTGCTACAGACAAGTTCTCTCAGTATTATACATGCCTTAGAAAAAAGCAAACTGACCCACTGCCACTGAGTGAATTCCTACTTGCAGAAACCTTATTGGGTTTTCAAGGCCATAAATCTTATTGCACTCAACATGGAGCAGACCACCTCATCTTTTTCCTGTGGTGTGGCTGGTGGGTTTGAACTACGGACCTTGTGAGCAAGCAACTGCTTGCCCAATGGTGCCAAGAGTTTACCTCCATCAAAAATGTTGCTCAGTTACCCTGTCTTCTTTCATTCACATGTTAATATTACTGGCATTATCTGCCTTTTAAAACCTACCTTTATTGAACCTGTTTTCTACCTTCTTCACAGACCATTTCTTTGGATAAGCTAGAGATAAGCTTCTCTAGTCTTCTCTTGCCTTCATTGTTCATTCTGTGTGAGTGATAATACCAAAGCTTGATACTAAATCCATGTTCCAGGAATATTTGTAGTTTAGGATTTATTGATCCATATACTTTCTCTTAGTCAACATTAGTAATGAAAGAGTACTTTTTTTTTACATCAGAACAACATGCATAATTTTATTTAGATAAAGTTGAAAAAATAACAATAGGCAAGTCTCAGAGAGAGGCTTCTACACCAATATTCATTGCAGCACTATTCACAATAAAGGAAGAAATAAATATTATTATTTTGTCTATAATTAAGATACAACATAGTGATAAAGTTGCCAGTGTGTCAGTTATCTGCTTCCACTAGTAGTCTCGTTTTACTACAAAGGTTAATTAGCAGAATGTCTATCAACTTGAACTCCAAGTGATATATTATTGTAGATAGATGATTAAGTATGCTGTAAGAATTGAGGTCTTGGACTCTTTAAAAAGTTTTGATTAGTTTTAAAGCTAGAGATACTAACTTAAACTAGGGAGATATTGAGGTAATAAAACAAATACATTTTTTGTAAAATTGTTTTAAAAATGTATACACCTCATTTTTTCCCCTACCATGCCCCTTCTTTTTTATTTGGAGAAAGTTGGAATCAGAAAACAGAAAATTAGTTTTTTTTAAATCACAGTGGAAAAATGGTTATTGTAGAGCATTTGAAAAATTACATCTTATGTACACAAGTAAGAAAATAGTAAACGTTTGGAAGCTATAGCACTTAAGGCATTAATTTAGGCTCATTAAAATTATATTTTAATTCCATTTTCATGAACTTTTTGAAATTCATATATTGTATTACAACCTACTTTATTAAAATTTCAACTAAATGGCTTTAAAATGATGATGACAACATATTTACAAATATCGTGCAACATTTGATGCATGGGATGTTATAAGAGCTATAAGAGCTTCCAATAAAATGATTTTTAAAAAATTTCAACCATTCTGTTATATGATGGCTCGTTTTCTTATTGTTTAAATCCCTATATAACCCAGTACTTGCTTATTTAACGTTTTCACATGTACAATTCAGTGACACTATATTACTTATATTGTATAATTTGTACATGTGTGATGACTAATATGCATTGTTGACCTTTTTATCACTATAAGCAGAAATTCAAGGTTTCCACAAACCATAAATTTCTCTTTTCCTTTTATTCTTACTGTCCCTGGTAACAAACATACATTTTAGCTTCTAGATGTTAGTCTAGTTTAGGTGTTTTAGACAAGTGAACTTATACAAAATTTATCCTTTTGTGATTGACTTATTTCACTGAATATTATATCTCAAGATTCATGCATGTGATGACAGGATGACAGGATTTCATTTCTCTTTATGGCTAATAGTCCATGGTATGTATGTACCACAGTTTCTTTATGTGTTCACTTATTGATAACTATTTGGGTGTTTTCTCTACTGCTTTAGCAAACTTTGTTTCACATGTGTCTAGATTCTATGTCTTTTGTTCAAGTTCCTTCAATATGTATCTAGAATAGCATTGTTGGGCCTATGGTAGTTCTGGGTTCTAATTTTTGAAGAGTTGTCTACAGTAGCTGCTCAAGTCCACTATTCTTCCAGTAATGGAAGGTTCCTTATTCCACATTTCCATCATAGATTGTTATTTTTATTTTTAAACAATTGTAGCTACCTATTTGAGCAGAGATAATAAAATGTCATTGAAGTTTTGGCTTTGATTTGCAGCTCCTTTATGACTAATGGATAGCCTTGATTGATAGTATAGTGGATTGCACACGGACTGTTAGCTACAGGTTAGCAGGTAAAACCCACTGGAGAAAAATGAGGCTTTCTGCACTTTAAAAGTGTGCAGCTTCTTCTAGGTGGGCTTTGCTGTTTCTGTGCTGGATGGCCACTTGTTCGCCTTCTAGCCTTTAAGATCCCAGCTACTTTATCATTTGGTGACTGGGCGGGGAGTCACGGGGGAGAGATGGGCCAGTGAGGTAGCAATGAAGCATAAAACCTTCCTCTATTTCCTGAAGGTTTCCCCCCAACCATCACAGCCTCAAATCTGCTCTGCAGTTCCAGTTGGACTGGAGGAGGTGCACTGGTGGAGGTGGGAACTGGAAATGGGGGAACTTGGGGTATATGGACCCCTCGGGGTCAGTGGTGGGAGTGAAGTTGCTGGATGGATGGAGGGAGGGTGGAGTGGAGAGAGGAAGCCAGCTGTGGGGATCTGCAGACTATCTCCTACCTGAAGGGCAGACGTAGGGAGGAGTGGGCAGGGGGAGATGTTGGGTAGTTTAAGATATGACAAAACAATAATGACTGCAAAGTAATGAGGACTGGGGGGGGGGGAGGGGGGAAAGGTTGGAGGGGAAAGGAAGGGGGGCCCATATCAAGGGCCCAAATGGAGGGGCAGATGTTGGGAGAATGTCGATGAGGACAGGCAAGTGGGGGTGCTTGGCACAGTGTATGTAACTATGTATTGAACTAAGTATGATGGAAAGCGATGTATGAGCGCCCAATAAAATGATAAATTAAAAAAAAAAGTGTGCAGCCTCAGAGCCCCACAGGGGTAGTTCACCTGTATCCGTAGGGTTATTAGAGTCAGAACTGGGTCTATGGCAGTGAGTTTGGAAGGGCTCATCTAATGAAGACAGCCCTAGTGAGCTACGTTTGAGATTCTAACTACAAGATAGCTCGTGAAAGAAAGCTGAGACGGTCTGCGCCAGTTCAGATTGGCCGCCTTGGAAACCCTGGGGAGATCTCTGTGCCAGAATAGCTAACGAGAGAAGCCCTAGTGGGGTAATGATTGCGGATGACTGCTATCCGAAAAGCTGGCATTTTAGACTCTGGTCACGGTGTGGGAGGAAAGAGGACCTAGCTGCCAAAAGATTACAGCTTAGGAAACCGATAGGGAAATTCTACTCTGTCATATAGAGTTGCTGAGTCAAGTAGATGGCCATAGCAGTGACAAATGAAGGAGCATTTTTTGTGTGTACTTTTCAGCATGTGTATGGCCTTTGCTAAAACCATAATGACTTTTTAACTCCATATAATTGTATGTGTGACAGTTGTCCATGTGGTTACATATTCTTCTGAGCTGATTTTACTGTGCTATGAAGTCATCCTTTGTTCAGATGCATTCTGTTGCAAAGAAACATGACGGCAAGTTGTTGATTTTGATTTTAGAAAAAAATCATAAATCATACTTCTCAGCACCAATAAAACTAGCAAGTGTTGCCCCAGATTAAAGCAGGCACAGAGAGGTTATAGAAAATAAAAGACACACAGAGAGCATTTCTGTAATATATTTAGCTTATATTATTAACTGACTTGTAGAACAAAATATTTAAGAAATATGAAAAGTTAAACTTATCTAATTAACCACTAAGCAGGCAGGCAAATCAAAATGTTTGTCAGTAGAAATGGGTGTGGATATCAATGTGTGTGAGGTCAAGGCATGGGACTTTTCTGGGGAACTCTTTCAGGTGTTTCAGCCCTAGCAAGTGTGAGACAAGGTACCCATTTAACAAGTCTAAGTTATGAATATGAGTATTTTAAAAGTAAGTAGCATGTTACTAAAATTATATCAGTTAACATTTACTAAGTATCAGACTATGCCTAACATTATCTATACTTTAAAATGGACAATAAAAAAAAACACTGGAATTCTCATAATAGCTTATATAGTAGGTACTATATCTCCTTTTGCAGATAAAAAAGTGTTTAAAAGAAATGAAAGATTGCATAACTAATAAGCTGTAGTATAAGGATCCAAACCCATATATGTATGACTCCAGAAACCAGTGTTCCTTGATGCTTGCTTTAGTGTTTTCCATTCTTTATTGGAAAAATTCTTAAATTTGGTTCTGACTTAATGCCACTATTTTCATAACAAAGCAATAAATCTTTAATTATAAATGGTACTAACAATAGGTAATGAGAAAAATAAATGCTTTATTATTAGTTGAGGTCTGTTTTGATCCAATATTTTTTTAATTAAAAAATAGAATGTCTCATCTTTGACCTGCAGAGGAGCTAGTAGTTTCAACTTGTGGCCTTGAGGTGCACACCCCAATATATAAGCCCTATGTCATCAGTGCTCAGAAACTCTCCCTGCCATGGAGCTGATTCCAGCTCACAGTGACTGCAGAGCAGGGTGGCAGCGTCTGTGGGTTTCTGAGACTATACAGCTTTACAGGCTCCAGTGGTTTCGAACAGCTGACCTGGCAGTTAGCAGTCCAGTGTGTACCACAGAGTAAAACTTGAAAATGATACTTAAAACAAATAGACTGACTAAAGATAGTCTCATTGAAGACGAGGAAGATGGGTTATAATGACTCACGATGTTTTCTTCATAAAAGGAATGTAGTGAGTAGCCATTACTACGCTAGATCAATTTGGGTAAAATCTTCTGCTGAAAATTAATTTTATTGTTAATTCTTTTGGATCAAATACTCAAAGGATACTCAAAATATTCTATCACTTATTAAACACTTGTTTCCTTCTCATTGACAGGTCAATGTCAATATGTCACTGCTATCACTTTGCCTTATTTTTCCCAATGATTCAATTTAGCCTTCTGAGTGTGTGTGTGTTATTTCAAACTTTTATAAGTTATGTGATATCACTATGCTGTCCTTATCTTTTGATCTGGACTCTTTTTAAATGCTAAACCTTTTACTCTGGTCACCAAGATGCAGCATACTTTAATGTTTTCTCTGAAGGTTTCTTAAAGGTTTATGTTGTAATGTTATATCTTCAATGAAGTTAAGTTGAGTTTTTGTTCACTGTGCCTTCAATAATGGCTGCAAATGATTATCTGCTTCACTGATTTGAAACTTTTTAATGTTCGCTTACAGAGGTTAAATTTTGAAAAAAAAAATAAATCGCTTTGAAAAGTTCAAGCTGCATCAAAGCACTCTATCAGCAATATATTCACTTCTTTGTTCTTCAGGGGCTGAGCTATTCTCTCAACTCTTACAGACAAATATTATTCTCTAAGTTCTTTTTCTGAAACCAGCTTTCTAAAGTAAAGTTATCGTATATTTGTAAACCACATTTTGATGCATACATACATATATATATATATAGGTAGCTTAAAGCAAGTCATATACATGAAGTGCTTCAACATTATTTCCTGTTTTTAATACAGTGATTTCAAATGCACACCAACCACAATAAAGTCATTTACTCAGTAACCTAGGTTAAAAATTAGCTCCATACATGATCATTAGTTAAATTATGTTATGCTTTTGACTTAGTGAATGGAATGAATTCTTTTACAAATGTTGTATCTTCATAACAAGAAGATGCAGTACTGTATAAACATCTTCCTTTTTGGTGATGTTGTTGTTATATTTGATGATGATGTTGGAGCCTCAGCCTGCTCACAAACCACACTAATTGCCATCTTAATTCTCCATTTCTTATTTTTGAGATTATAGTAAACATATATGACAAAACATTTGCCACTTCAGTGTTTATATATGTGCATAATTCAGTAACGGGAATTATGCTGGTCACACTGTGCAAGTGTTATCACTACACTATCCATTTCTAAAACTTTTAATCACGATTAACACAAAAGCAGTGCTACCTTAGCCAGGGTCTCCTTCATTCCCACTCCCTCCCACCCAGGTTAACTGTAAAACTTTGCTTTCTCCTGCTTTTAGATAGTTCGTATTTTGAAGTACATTTTTTTTTTCTAGCATCAGGGGAGTTTTTATTTGGAAGTGAACTTTTACTATCAATACAAATGCCAAGTTACTACACAAAGACATCCATAGGAACTTTTTCAATTGTTCACAAACATTTACTACATAATTCAACATACAACAGAAAAGTGGTACATCTTTCAATTTGCATACAATGGAAAAACATATATATATATACACACACACACAAAGTTTAATTGACACTAGCAAGATGACAGTTTCAGTCTATAGGTGAGAAATTATCTAGTAAAAGTAATCAATATTTATTCAGCCTTTAGTCACTTCCACAGCCCAAGATTATTCTGATTAATAAAACTTGCTGTCAAATCAGGCTAATGTATATATACTTTGACATCACTATTCAATTTGTAGTACCTGCCTTCCCCCACCTGGGTTCTTTGTCACTAACAGGAAATTGTTGCAAAGTAGAGCTAAGCATTTGCAAAAACAAAACCCCCCATGCATCTTTGAAGCATGAATAGGTGTGGTGGAATTTCTTCCCAAACAATGGATGTTCAAACCACTAAGTCACCAGCTCTGAATTTGCCAATATATTTTGCCTATGCCTAAGGAGAGAAGTACATATTTCTTACGATGGTGATATTTCACGCCTTCTTTGTCTTTTCATGTCTGACTGATTTTACTCAGTATGATATTTTTAAGGTTCAGTCTTGTGATACTTTGTATCAGAACTTCAGTTCTTCTATGCTAAGTCATATTCTTTTGCAGATATGTGTCACATTTTGTCATTCATTTGTCCGTTGATACCTAGGTTGTTTCTACCTTTTGACTGTTGTGAAGAATGATGCAATGAACATTGGTGCAAAAATGCGAGGAGGCAGCCTCTGACCCTCTGACTTGACAAGGACAAAGGAGAATCAAATCTAGCAGGAGCCCAAAGCCAGTTCCTGTGAGGCAGGAGTCACTTGTGGCTCCACAACCTCCAGCCTTGTTACTAATTCCGACACCGGCTGTCCCTTCCATGGCATTCTCTACTTCTCTTGTAGGCTTGAAAATTCATTGCAAAGGCCTCACGGAACTTCCAGGCAAGACTCACGATTCTGGCATTTGTTAAGGCAGTCAGCAGGTTAACATTAAAAATCTGAAATGCTGAAGATGCAGTGAGGACAGCTTCTTCCTAGCCATTCATGTAGGCAGGCCTACCTCTGGTCCTTGGACTCTCAACCACAGAGCTCTGTGGTCTCTGCCCTTTTCTGACTGTGTCACAAAGCTCTTTTAGATTAGAACTGCTGACACATTTCCACAGGGCAGCCCACCGCACCATAAACCTTAGGCTTCAGGCACTAGCTGTGTGGGTTAGCACATGTAGCCCACCCAAATAAGGACCTGGAGGCACCCTACTCTGCAAACACACTTTGTCTAGAGATCCTCAGTTTTGCTTGGTCCTTGTGGGCCGCTAAACTGTCTTGGGCCCTGGCTTTGATTCTGCTGCCGCTCTTGTGACTTCTTTGCTATTTTTTCATGCCACAGCTTTCTGTCCATGTATCAGAGTTTTAGTGTGCAGGGATCCCAGTGTCAAAGTGCACACACCACTTCTGGCTCTTCTTTTTTTGATGGTGGTATAATGCTCCTCTTTTTCCTTCTGAGATGCTTCCATTTTATAGCCAAACAGATAGCACAATTGACCAATTACCTCACTAGAGATCCAAGTTTTCACACTCATAATTAGCCCTGCTAAAGTTCACAAGTGAATCATGTCCTTTTATCAGTCTCTTTCCCCGCCATCTCTTACCCAGACTCATCAGGAGAAGGGGAACTTCACCCAATTGGCATGGCCCCCTTCAGTCCTTTAGTGGGCGTTACAAAGACTATGGCTAGAAAATCCTTATGAAGTCACTTCCTGCATAACAGTTGGTAAACAACGATTTCTTTGTGTTTTTTGCTATGAATTATTTTAGGTAGGACCTATGCCTGGAGGTGCTGGGTCACATGATAATTTTATGTTTGACAACTTTTTAGAAATTGTCAAACCTTGTTCCATGGTGGTTGTACCATTTTTATAATTCTTCCTGGAAAAAATAAAGTTTCAATTTCTCTACATCTTTGCCAGTTTTTTTAGTTTTCTATTTTTTTTTTCATTCTAGCCATCTTGTGGTTTTGATTTGCATTTCCTTAATGGTGAAATGAGGAAGAGCTCTTGGTGAAGTATTTCCACAATGGGCTACTAGCTGCAAGGTGAGCACGTCTAACTCACCAGTTGCTCTATGAATGAACGATGAGGCTTTCCTCTCTTGTCAAAAGTTCCAGTCTCAGACACCCACAGGGGCACCGCTACCCAGTCACACAGGGCCACTGTGAGTCAGAGCCTACTCCATGTCAGTTAGGGAGACTGAGGAATTGAAGAACTTCTCATGTGCTTATTGCCTGTTTGCGTATCTTCATTGATAGTGTGTTATGTTGCTGTTTTGTGTCTTTCAGATTCTTTGCACTTTTGGATTGTTTGTCTTTTTGCTGTTAGATGATATGATTTCTTTTTTTCTGGATATTTATCCCTTCTCTGATCTATGGTTTTTCACAAGATCTAGAGAGGCATAAGTCATTTGCCCCTCTTAGGCATGTGTCCCTCTTCTCTCATGATTTGCTTAGCATACAGTTTGAACAAGTATGGTGAGAGGATACAACTAATGCGCGTAGCTTTCCCAATTTTGAATCAGGCTGTATTCCCTTGCTGTGTTCACACAATTGCCTCCTGGTCCATGTATGGTTCCAAACGAGCACAACAAAGTCTTATGAAATTCCCATTCTTCTCAAGGTTGTCCATAGTTTATGTGCTTTTTGTCGATATATGTTTTCAAAACTTCAATTTGAGGATTGGAATTTGTCTTGAATTCTTTCAGTTTCAGATATGCTGAACATGATCTTCCCTTTTGGTTTCCCAATGCTAGCCCCTCGCACATGCCATTTTGATATTGGACTTTGTTTTCTTCCACTGCCCTTTGAAATTTTCTGTTCAGCTCCTTTACTTCATCCTTCCATTTGCTCAACTACTCTATGATTGACAGCAAGTTTCAAAGTCTCTTTTGACATCCACTTTGATCTCTTCTTTATTTCCTGGGCTTTTTTAAAAGAATTTTTTAATCTCTTTTGGGGGGGGGGGCATCACTGCCCTCTGGTGGGAGTGGGAGACCACCTCGCCTTGTACCTGGAGAGCTGCTCCTGGATTTAAATTGCCATTCCAGTGGGCCGCAGCCCCGCACTCAACCACTATGCCACTGTGGCTCAGCCCCATTTCCTGTTTCTTAATGACTCTTTTGCTGTCTTTATGAATAATGTCTTTGATGTCCTCCCACAGGACATCAGGGCTCTATCATTTGTATTCATGGTGTCAGTTCTGTTCGTGAGATGGTCTCAAAATTCAGGTGAGGTAGACTCAAGAGGAACAGTGCTATCTGTGCTCAGAATAGATCCATCTACCTTCATGGAAATCCAATCAATTATCAGTCAAATTTATGCACTACCCACTAACACTAGTGATCAAGAAATTGAAGAATTCTACCAAGGACTTCATTTGGAATCCGTTCACACGTGCAGTTGAGATGCATGGATATTTATTGGTGAGTGGAATGCAAAAGTGAAAACAAAGAGGAAGGAACAGTAGTTGGAAAATATGGTCTTGGTTATAGAAATGAAGGTGGTGATCACATCATAGAATCTTGCAAAAACCAATGACTTGTTCAGAGCCAATACATTTTCCAACCATACAAAAGGGGACTGTACACATGAACTACCCCATATGGAATACACAGGCAATCAATTTGATTAACATCTGTGGGAAGTCAGGATAGATAAGCTCGATAGCAGCAGCTAATACCACACAGGCTCAGACTGTGGAACAGACCATTAATTGTGCATATGTAAGTTAAGGACAAAGCTGAAGAAAAATGAAAACAAATGCACAGAAGCCAAAAAACCAACCTTGAGTCTAGTCCACATGGGGACCTTACAAATGGATTTTAGACTTTCACTGTCACTCATAGCCTTCTGCAAACTGAGTGTTAAGAGTTTAAGTCCTAAGGCTCTTTCCTCTTCTGGTCTTGGATTGTATTACTTAACAAGCCTTGGATCGCACAGGCTGGTATGATTCTTTCATGTGGACGAAATTGACACCTTACTGAGATTGCTGCTTATTTTAAGAGAAACCTTTAAGACTAAAGATACCAGTCTTTTTGATAGCTAGGCACCATCTCTTTTCTTCACACTGCTATAGCAGCACCCTTATCTTAAGTGATCGCTTCATGAGGGCAAGTATGGACTAAGGCTATGTCATAAGAACTAATTGCTTTTAGATTAGGGCTAAGATTAAGGATGAACTCAAAATCTGTACATGTGTCTATGCTTTATGTATGTCTCGGTCACTTTGGAGACATCATTATCCTTTTATTGGGAACATTATAAGTCTATTGAGAGTATCATTAATTTAGCCAATGGTATAGAATTTCAAATATGATTTGGACAAGGAAAGTATAGATGTATAAGACGGATTTTTAGATTAAAAGACATGGTTTGCTGACCAGTACAGATCAAAATCTCCAGTGAATGGACGCAATTTGTGCAAACAAGGAAGTTGGAGATAGGACAAACTGTCAACAATGTTCATTCACAAAGACCGACCCATGCTCGCTAGCCTAAGACATGTTGTAAAAAGCGTCAGACATCCCAAGCTGTCATTCACTGGGCACCCTCAGAACAAGAATCTGAACAAAGTTGAATGACCTCCACATTAATAATATTGGGAAAGAAGTCATCTGCAAAGTATTTTTGAGAGATAATTTCCACATGTCTTTCTAGATCTGAAATACAAGAGTTTCCATTCTCCCCTATTAAGACAGATACTGCTTGGTTTTGTTTTGTTTTGCTTTTTTCTCTTTACTTGCAAAGGTAGTAATTTAGCCTCAGGTTGATAATAGAGATATAAAATATCTTTGTCAGTACTTTTCTGAAAAGTCTGATATCACTAGTGGTTTTTTTTCTCTCTCATTTTATCCAGCTTATAATTTTATCATTAAACCCCAGTTTTCCCCACAGTCATTAGGCTTGAACTGAATTTTTCTTTCACTTGTGGCTGGACTGCTCATTTGCATATTAAGCAGATGTTTCTTTGTAATTTTATTCATCTTTTTATGCTATAAATTTTTATACCAGTTATATTACACACTCTTTTATAGTAGTGAATGCTTCTGTCATGTCAATGAAGACAGGGAGCTTGTCATTATTACACATTTTTTCTGTCTAAGATTTAAAATCATCCCGGGTTCTCTGAGCCTGTTTCCTTATTTGTTATAATGGAAATTATCTTTAAACTTATATTTTGCTGAATGTAGTGGAAGTTGTGCATGTTCCAGTTTTCACTTTAGAGCCCTAAGGCTATTTATTGAAACAACAAATGATGTTTGAAATGTACAATTTTTACCTCCTGTGACCCAAATAATGAAGAAGAAAAAAAAAGATCAAGATTCAGAGACATAAAATACTTATTCAGCAAGTTTGAAATCATGTACTTATTGAGAAGTTTATATTCTAGCTGACTCAGCGTTTCTGTCATTAACATTTTAAGAGTACGTAATGGATATAGCAAGGAACCTTGTTGGCCTAGTGGTTCAGCACTACAAACCACAGGCGGTTATAACACTTCAGCTACTCCAAGAAAGATGTGGCAATCCGATTCCATAAGATTTACCTTCTCTCTATCACTATCAATCAGAATCAACTCGGCAGTACACAACAATAACATCAATTATAGGAAATGTCATTGGGTAGCGCAAGTGGTTTATGATAGTCTAATGATAGGCTAGCCTCAGGAATAGCATTTGAACCTACCCAGTGGCATTTCAGTTGGCAATCTCCTTCCATTAGAATGAGAGCCAGGAAAACTCTTTATCTAGTAGTGCTAATCGGTAACATTGGGTTGCTGTGAATAGAAATATAGTAACAAGTTTGTTTTGCTTTGTTTCCTATTGTTTAAATCAGATTTCTTTGAAAGACATCATTTTAAATTTCTTAAAAATGTACACTGGGGTTGTTTAAATAGTGTAAAACTAATCTGAAAAGAAATGTTTCATCTTTTTCCTACAAACTATTTGAGAAGAAAGATCAGCCTTTTTAGTTATGCAGCTATTTTCTTTCTTTGAATGCATCTATCAATGCACCTATGATTGGACCTTTATTTTTATTGAAAAAAAATTATTGAGTACAAGAGTACCTTACATTCTAATAAGCACTACTGTGTTCAAGCTCTACCATGAAAATCAGATATGAATCTTTACCTTAAACACGTATATGGTTGTAGGATAGATGAGGCAGTGTACATACAATGATAAGATGAATTTAAGTGTTAATGACATTTAAAGATGCAGATAAGGTACCATGAGAAGAAAGATTGCTTTTAGCCCACCCACCCTCCAGTCCTAGGTAGAATTGATAGGTATATAAATCAGGACAGGCTAGATTATATAGCAACATAATCCTAAAATTTTAGTAGTTGAACACAAAACATTGATTTTTCATTCACACAGCAGCATGCCAGTGCTGGTCTGCAGTGCAGTACGCTTCATCATAGTCACACGGTGTTTCAAGCTGATGGAGACTTTATGTCAACTCACGTAGTTTTTGCAATACTGTACCAGGAATAGTTAAAATATAGCTTGAGTTTTGAGAACCATATCTGGAAACTGATGCCAATTAAGTTGCTCATATTTTGAAAAGTATGCAGACAAGCCTAATCTTAAGAAACCAGAGAAATATCATGATCAGCACTTTGTACGTCATCATTACATCCTTTCCATTTAGCTATTTTATGATTAAGAGCAAGATTCAGAGTCTCTTCTGATATCCATTTGGTCTCTCTCTTTTTTCCCCCTTTCTTGTCTTTTTAGTGACCTTTGTTGCCCTAGTGGTGCTGTCGGGTAAGCAAGACTGCTAACCCCAACGTCCACAGTTTAAACTCACCAGCCGCTCCGGGAGAAAGATGAGACTGTCTGCTCCCATAGAGATTCACAGAAGCCTTGGAAAGCCTCCATAGAGTCGTTATGAGTCAGAATGGACTCGATAGCTGTGGAATTTTGTTTTTGTTTTTGAACTCGCTTCATGTATGATGTCCTTGATGTTATCGCACAACTTCCCTAGTCTTAGGTCATTAGTGTTCCATGCATTCAATCCTTTTCATTAGAGCAGAAGTTTTCAGTGGGAACTATATTTTTATGTAAATTGAGTCTTTCATGGAATAAAGCATACTGCTGATTTGCTCTTTTTAGAAGAAGAAAATGTTGATCGATAACCACGACAATGTTTTTAGGACCTACTGACAGGATTAAAACAACTTGAAAAATGTTGACTTAATATAAGTGCTTTCTTTTACAGATAGGGAAAGTGAGACCTAGAGAGAAAATCTCACATTAATCTCTAGGTTATAAAAAAACAAACAAGCCAAACCCATTGCCACCAGGTCAATTCTGACTCACAGCTACCTTATAGGAATAGTACAACGCCCCCTTGGGTTTTCAAAAGCACATGCTGCTGGAAGAGGGTTCGCACACCGCGGAGCAGCCAAGGAGTCTGAACTGCGCCCGAACTCCTTCAGGGCTGCGTGTGGGCATGCTAGAGCGCACACATGCGGTCCGAAAGCGGTTGCTTCCGGACATTTTACCTCCTAACCCCACACTTCCATTCAAGGAACCAGAGATTTTAATTTGTAGAATCGTTCGTGAGAAAGAAAGCTACGACCAAACCAGTGCCGTATTAGTTCAGTTCATTGAGTACTTCAGAAATGATTTTAATGTTGCCATAAATTCTGTTCAATGATTAAAAGCAAGTTTAGTGGTGGAGTACAGGTGCCTACAGAAATCATTTTGCAAAAATGAGCAAACTGCCAAGTACAGAAAGAGGCACAAGTGAGTAATTAAATTCAAAATCAGTTCTCTAAGAAAACACTCATCACAGAACTAAGAGCGTCTTTGTGCTCTATGAATACGTTTTAATAAGCTGATTTCTTTGCCCCTGCCATTAGGCTCCATCTCTCTTTCCTTGTCATCGCCATCAGTTCTAATCGACAGCGCCACTCTGTCAATCAACCTTGTTGAGGGTGTTCCTCTTTGTCACCTCACTCTCCCTTCACTTGGATCCTGATTCTAGAAGGTCTAACCTTGGTTTTATTTCCTCTTCTCTACCTCTCATTACCGCTTGGTAGGTTTTCCTGAGAGCTCAGTCTCTAAGGTACACCAAGTGGCCCTGTACTGTGATCCAAATGGCTGCTGTCAAGTGAACAGCCTCCCATTGAATTTTTTAGATCACCGTGAAAGCATGTACCAGCCCCTCATTGTTCTCATTTTTTAAATGGAGAGGATTATAAAGAATGTTACTTACTGGAGCATTTGGGGCTATTTTGTTTGTTTTAGTTTCTGTTTTAGAGTGGTGGTGTCTGTGAGCCCCAGTTTTTTCTTTTGTTCATCTCCACAGAAAGAAGAAATGATCCAGTTTTCTTTAAGATAAAACTGAACTATATGCTTTAAAAAAAATGTTTAATTTTTCTGACATGCTGAAGACAAAAGATCCAATTGTTTCCATTTTTATTTCCTTTTTATGAAGGCCACTTAAAATTAATATACTTGCTTAAAAACAGTTTTTTGAGATGTTCATGATTTTCATATGTAAATGTAACTTTTTTATTTTCCACACTAAAGAAAAGACTTTGTTTTTATTTGAAACTTCAACTTTGTTAAGGAGCCAAGTCTTTCCTGTGTTGTGAGTGTTAACCAGAACTCTAGCTTTCAATTCATTGCTGCAGTTATGTTTCCAGAGCCTGCTGTAAGAGATAAACCCATTGCAAATGAAGACAGTATTCATTTTCCTTCCACCTCAGGCCACATAGAATTGATTGGGGTAATAAAATGACAGCACCCTGTAATATACTGAGGGCTCTTTAATTTGGAAACCAGTTCTAACCTGATTCAGAGCTTGTTTAAAGCTAATTTATAGCTTGCGTAATTTTCAGTTGGCTGACCAAAGTAAAGGATGATGTATGAAAACTGATAAAGAATTAACTTATGATACATTCAGACCTGTCTTGTTAGAGTCAACTGGACTTAAAAAAGTGAGAGAGAAGAAAGAGGAAAACTGGCAGACGAGCAATCGGTGAACTTTGGCGTCACATAAATAACATTGTTATAAACAGATTTTTAAAATTCCCCACCATCTTTTTTCAAATCTTCCTTTGTCCTTTCTTTATGTCAAGTTTGTTTGCATTTTTAATATTTTAGTGCCCTTTCATTTTCTCCATCCCTTATCAAGTGAGTCAGGGTGAGGATGGATACAGAGAGCAGCTGTGAGGACTCCCCCGGGGTCCAGCCTGTCCAGCGCCGTCATGGCTGTGCTGCTGCTCAACACTTTGGTAGGCATTTTCATTATGGGCAAGCTTCTTCAAGATGCAAACGTGAAGGAGTTGGGAACACTGCAGTTTCTTTGAGCTGAAAAGTCAGTACGGTCCTCCTTCGGTATCTGCAGTAGATAAGTTTCAGAATCATGGCCCTCCTCCCCCATGTACTACAATAATAGGCGTGAGATATAATTTAGGGTGTATCATCCACGGAAGAAATGTAAACATACTTTCCTCCAAATGGCTTCAGGAAATTATCCGTAATTCTGTAGGTGGAATACATGTGTAGGATATGGATATAATCTGATCTTAACAAAATTTCCAAATCGTCTATTTCAGATGCCAGAGAAGTTGCTCTTACTTAGATTAATATTTGGCACAAGTCTATCAATCAACTCTTCTAAAACTATTTTGTTGGGCAAACCCAAATTTAAGATAATCTCGTACAGCAAGTTACCTTTCTCACATTTTTTTATGTGTGGTTCACATTTTAGCTTTAGGTGTCCCTGGAAAAGTAGCATTACCCAAAACTAAGCAGTTGGATTCTTTCATGAAATTTCATTTTAGCGGAGACTGTGTCCCACAATAGTCATAAAGTTTATTCACTCTTAAAATTAATTTGGACAAGATGACTTATATTTGACTAATACTGTAATCTTCAGGTTGGGGCATAGTCAATTAGGGGGTATCTTTTTTCATCTGTGGTGCACAATTGCAACCAAGTGCTTTGTTTTATAACTAAAGCCTCTTGGTGTCATCTTCCTATAACTTTCAAAAACTTGAAAAGCTTCAGAGTACTGATATGTTGAATCACTCCAATAATTTCTAATACTTGAAAAAATATTTACAATACAAATGAATAGAAAATATTTTGAAAAATTTATCACCTGAGTATCTTTTTAAAGAATTCTATTTTTTTCTCCTGTATATCTTAAGCAACTGTGTTAGTCTGGGTAGACTAGAGAAACAAATTCATAGACATGCATATGTGTACAAGGAAGAGGTTTATATACAAGAGTAACCATACGGTAAGAAAACATTCCAACCCAGTCCAATGCAAGGTCATAAGTCTGATATTAGCCCATCTGTCTGATACAAGTCTCTAAAGTCTTCTTCAGACTCACGAGGCACTTGTAATGATGCTAGGACAATCACCAGGCAGCGAGTGCAGAGTCTTGTGTATCCGTGGTGGTAGAAGCATCTCAGTGCTGAGAGGCTCAGGAGCCTCTCTGCAGCTTCTCAAGCATCTCAGCGCTAGCAGGAGTTTCTGTGTGGCTTTTCCAGCTTCAGAGGTCTGGTTCCATCAGGGTGAGCCCATGTACCTTCTCCTCCAGCTCCTCCAGTTTTCAGGACTTGGGGGTCTATCAGTTATACTTCCATGTTGTCTTGTCAGTAGAGCATCTCCAAACGACTGAGTCATGAGTCTCCCACCTCTGGGGAATTCCCAGAATTCTTGGGAGAAAACCATGCCCACACAGAGGTCTCCTTGGCTATCTCCGGATTGACAGGCTAGACTTCACCCCTATACTCCCAATCATGAAATTGACACCAGAGTACATGACTACCACAGCAACCAAAAAAGTTGTCAAAGGGATGCTTCTTAGGAGAAGTGTTAGGTTTCAAAAGGTGACCCCATCATCTTTACATGAGTTAGTGCTCTTATTTTTGCATCTGCCCTCACAAGGATGGCCACCCTATGTCAGGAATATTCACAAATGAGAAAGATGGAACTCTTCCTCTCAAGTTATTCTGTCTCATTAAGGAGATAGGCACTTACAAAAAAAACCAGGAATGTATTGCCTTACTAAAATACATGTTTCACACAATAGTAAAAATAGAGAATTAAACCTTTCTTTAATTGAGCCAATTTCAGGATTAAAATAATAAATTATATTTCTTTATATATGTAAGTCACATGTTAAATATTTTAGCAAAATTATTTAATTTCTACAGTGTGTCTAATCTATGTATAATAGTTTTCAGTTCTAGCACAGTTCCTTAAGACAAAACGGTAATATGAAAGACAAATATTCTAAAAATCTACAGGTTAACCCAAAAAAACAATAGAAACAAAGCCCTGCCATTGAGTGGATGTTGGCTCACAGCCATCCTAACAGGACTGGGTAGAACTGCCCTTGTGAGTTTCCCACATGATAACTTTTTACAGGAATCGAAAGCCGATCTTTCTGCTGAGGGAGAAAGTTTCTGTTACCAGGAGAGGGAATGACGCGTTTTCAGTTATGTTTTCTTTCTTCCTTTGATTGATTAAAGACTTTAATTCTTTTTTTTTATACTCATTATTTTTCATTTTATTTCATTAGTTCACCATCACTAAAATGCGAACTCCTTGACTTAATCCTTATAAGCACTTCATTATTTTTTTAGTTTACTTTCCTCTTTTTAAGTGGACTTGCCATCCAAGTAACCAGTTTCCCAACCCCAGTCACCTAACCGCATATGACTACACGCTTGTCATATTTTACCCTATTTTTCCTATTGCGAAGATCATTGTTTTTAGAATACTTAATTTTTTGCCATCTATGGACCTTTTTAATCTGGTAATTTTTTTAATCTTGTAATTGTAAAATCCCTTGAAGTATTAAAAAAAATCCTCAATGAGCTGAGAGATCTACAAAAAAGTGCTATTATCTGTGTCCATAGTGCTAATATTTATATACATAAAGATGCCTCTGATTTGTTTTGCAATATAACTTTTTTTTTAAATGGATGTACTTTAAGTGCTCCTGAAATTGACAGTAGAATGCAGTTAGAGGCAAATTTGCCACTAGCATAAAGTGATTTTTACAGATTTATTAACTACAGACACATTGAGGGATACTAAAAATAAATGTAGTTGTTATTAAAGGCTATTCAGTGATATTTAATTTAACCTTGTAGAGTCACTATATTTCTTTCCATGTATTTACTTGTTTCTTCTGATATTGACTCCTCAATATCAGAAGATGTTTAATATGTATGACTGTCATTTTAGATTATAGCATGTTTAATTCGACATGCTCTCCTCTCAATTTGAATATCATTATATAGTGACGTATTAACAAAAGTTGTACTAAAGAGAATGATCAAGTTAGCCTCATTGAGTTAAAAAATTATCACTTGTTTAATTTCCAGAAAATGTACGTATTTTTTATATATGGTCTTGTCATGTAAATGTCAAAAAGCCAAGGCTGTTTTCTTATAGGTGTTTATTGTCTCTGAGGCAACATTTAGAAAATGTCTCTGTTTTCCTAACAATGAAATTAAAATGAAATATGGCTGGAAAGCATGAGGCTTGCAGTGAGACGGATTCAGGCTTAAATGTTTATTCCACTACTGAGGACTCAGATAGCCCTGGGGGAAACTCTTCCAAATCACCACCTGTTCCGTAGAAAAGGGAGGATCATTCCTAGGGGTGTTCAGAAGATCAGAACGTAGATGTTGAATGCTGGCACAAGTCTTGGCTCATTCAGTCCTCTATATTTCCTAATGCATATAATTTATATACTCTTATTTTGACTATTGTTATAGTTACTATGAATATTGCTGCCAATTTTATGCTTATCCTGACTTAAGACCAGAGCCAAGCTATTATTTGTTTGCACATGTGTTCATGGATAAAGGATAAGAAACCTACCAAGCTTACCAACAGCTCACTGTAATCAAGTTGATTCCAAGTCAGGGGGACCCTATCAGACAGGTCAGAACTACCTCTGTGGGTATCTAGTAGTGTAACCCGTTACAGGAGTGAGAGCCTCATCTCTCTCCTGAGGAGCAGCTGTGGGCTTTGAACTGCAGATCCTGCGGTTAATAACCCAGTAGCTCTTTATGTACATATATAAAGCAAAGACGATTGCTTGAGAAAGTTGTGCCCTCTCCATTTGTGCATTGTTTGTTGTTTTCATTTGCCATAGAGTTAACTTTCGGTTTATGACAAACACATACAAGCCAGAACAATCGATCCCGGCTTGCATCGTCCCATTCCTGGCCTGCAGATCACACTGTTGTGGGGTTTTCATTGGTTGGTTTTCAGAAACAGATCTCCAAGCCTTTTTTCCTAGCGTGTCTTAATTTGCAAGCTCCACGGACAAAAGAAACACGATCAGCATCATATCAAGATAGAAGCCTACACTGAAGTACCATATATACTCATGGATAAATGAGTTTTTCAGCACATTTTAAAGCCATTTTTGTAGTGAAATGAGGTGCCTCGGCTGATATACAGGTCGGCGTATACTCGAGTGTACAGGTCCTTGAAACACTAGGGATCTGCCCCATAGAAGATGAAAACTGTACCCCTGAGCTGAATTGTAGAATGTACTATTGCACAGGTTCTTCAACTGATGATTTTATGAATCATACATTTCTTCATTCAGGTACTTAGTGCTGAACTTTTTAACTTAAATGAATATTTGCCTAGAATAATAGTGAAGTATTATTAATAACATATGCTCTGAATTACCTGAACAAACAATATATGACTTTAAATTTTGCTTGAATGATGATCTATTGATTCAGGGAGAAAATGGTCCTCCAAAATTATTTAAAGGAATATACCAGTTATCCCTTACAAGTTTCATTCATAATAGTATACTTCATAGTCATTTTTAAAAGTTGGGATTTTAGATCTACAGGTGACTTTATAAATAAACTTGCCAAATTTTACTAGACTCAATTTTTCTCACTGTCAACACTATAGTTCAGAAATCTGAAACGTAGAAGGATTGTGAATGAGCTCTGTGAAGACTGATCTGTGGGTGACAGAGTGCAGGTCAGTGTGTGGTCTTTCTGTCTCCCTGGCCTTGTGTCTTTCCCCTGTGCAGTGTCAATATCTAGTACTCATTTAGGTGCATTTTTCTGTTAAGTCCCTCACAGTCCCTACCTAATTCCCAAGTACTGGATAATTTTCAAGACATTTTAGATGGGTTTATTATTTGATATTGTAGAAAAAAGAACAAAATCTTTTTCTTATTATGTCACTGTGTTGCTTTAGAGGGTTTTTTCCACTGGGCTAAATTATCTCTGTTTCAAGAGCATAATTTAATATCTGATTGCTAAAGGAAATTTGACTTGTAGAAAAATTTTATTCCTTTAAATTATCAGTTTTATTTTACATTGATGGAATATGTAAGTCTCTAACTGGTTGTTGGTATTCTTGTTTTTCATTTAAAAAACTTAGTAAACTTGGTTTATTTCTAGCACCTGTAATTTTTAATATTTTCTTTATTAGTAATATAAATGTACTTTGTTTCTATTTGTTATTTTTTACTTCCTACCATATAAGCTGCCAAATTGTAAAAACACTGCTTCATGAGAGGGAAAAAAGTGCATTTAAAAAAATATATCTAAATTGCAAAAATGGCAAAGTAAAATTAATAATTTTCTTAATCAAAAGTTTTTCATTTAGATTAGGAGTGCCTAGAAAAGTTTGTTTGTTCAGCTGCTACAAATGCTTTTTAATTAAAGCAAATGGTTTTATTGAGTTTCCTCTACAATGTGCTGTAAACACAAATGTTAAATTTATTATCAGTGAAAAAACATGAATCATAAACATATCCTAAACACATAAAATTATACATTTTAAGATTTTGTTCAGTAAACTTTGGGCATCCTTACATTAAAAACTGGTAGAAATACTTCATGCCCTTTGATATTCTCATGGTGATACACTTAGCAATTATTTACTGCTTTGTAATTGATCATTTTATCTGCATCTTGTGTCTGTTCTCTTAATGTAGACTAAATATTTATGTTTTCTCATGGGGGTTTAGGAGATACAGATAGAGTAGTTGAAGCATCAGCTATAATTCATTGCTTGAAATGAAAGGTCTAACACTGATATTGTGTGAAAGAGAAAACCATTTAAATCATTTTGGCAGCAAGCTTATAACCAAGATAACATCAGCATTTCCTTGTGGAAATATATCTTCTATATTTAAAAGTAGGAAACAGTATTTTATTAAAAATAATTGTAGCAAGTTTAACCTAATATCAACTAGTTTAGAGAAGGTTCTTGTTTATTTTATGGGAGAAAAAACCTTAAATTTTTGTTTTTGCCATATATGTACCATATAATAGTTTTACATAAATCCTAAAATGTGTAAAATATAAGTGAAATAAACTTCTGTTAATTTCTCATAATTTTCTAATTTTAGTATCAAAGCCAAAGTTTTATCCTCATTATTCAGTGGTATATTAGTTATTTATGGTGAATTAGTTAACAAAATAAAAATTTGCAGGCTTCTGAATGGCGTAGCCCTATAAAATAGCAGGGTTTTTTTTTTGTTCTTAGTTATTTGTGTAGGATAGGAAGAAGCTATATACCAATTGATCCATATTGCATAAAAGAATCTTAGAGTTTTTAGAAATTGTCTAGGAATTTAGTTATGCAGTCCTTGATTGAGGTTTTGTTTTTAGCTTTCCAACAGTGAAAATCAGTTTTATATTGAACTACTATCTGTGTTCCGAAACTGTTCTTTAATAAATAATATTTTGAAAATGGCTCTGTGTAATTCAAAATATAAAATACATTAGCTTCACTTGACATTGTTTTCTATAAATAACTATTTAGCATTAATTCATTTAAAATTATTAATTTGTTTTTCCATTGCTTTCCTATAATTAAGGAGCCCCGGTGGCATAATGCTTACATGTTGGGCTGCTAACAAGGTCAGCAGTTCAAAACTGCCAGTCTCTCTGAGGGAAAAAGACAAGGTTTTCTACTCCTATAAAGAGTTAGTCTTGGAAACCCACAGGGACAGTTCTGCTGTGTCTGATAAGATCACTATTAATCCATATTGACACAATAGTTGTGGAGTGTTTTGCTTTTTTTTTTCTCTCTAACTAGTTTAAATGATATTACCAATACGTGTATTTATACTGCTTATCTATGGTCAGTTTGTCATATGGTGATGCTGGCAGCTATGTCGCCAGTATTTTAAATACCAGGAGGGTCACCCAGGGTAATCAGGTTTCAGCAGAGCTTCCAGACAAACAGACTGTGAGGAAGAAGTGGACCGTGCACTTCAGGGGGATTAGCCACTGAAAAATTTAGGAATAGAAAGGAAACATCAAGTATAGTGCTGGGCAAAAAGCCCCTCAAGTTGTAAGGTACTCAAAACATGGCTGGGGATGAGCTACCTCTTCAAAATGGAGTCGGCCATCATGACGTGGAGGAGCAGAACTTCCTGGCCCTCACTTGCACAGGGAGCAAGACTCCACACAAGAAACAGCTGCTGCAAACATCTTACAATAGAATGTGGAATTTAGGATGTATGAATCCAGGAAAATTGGAGGTCATATATCCTAAGAAATGGTGCCCTTTATGATCAGACAGTCATTGTTTACTGGCAGGAATGACAAATTCAAGAGGAATGGTGTTGCATTCATGGTTAAAAAAAAAAGAATTGGGGCTGAGCCCCGGTGGCATAGTGGTTGTGCGCGGGACTGCAGCCCACTGGGATGGAGGTTCAGTTCCAGCTACCCGGAGCAAAGGCTGGGCCTCCTACTCCCAGCACCTTAGGGCAGTGATGCCCCCTCCCCCAAAAATAAAAGAATTGTCTTGACACATTGAATATGAATGACAGAAAATCTGATGAGCTGTGAGATGACATCAACACTATTATACATGCAGAAAAAATAATTTTAGAGGCAAGAGAGAAAGAAAAAAAATCAAAGTGGATGTCAGAAGAGACTCTGAAATGTGTAATGTAAAGCAAATAGAAGAAATGATGAAGTACAGAAAAGAAAATTACCAAGAGCAACTCAAGAACACAAAATATTATATTAAAATATGCAAACACCTGTGGTTAGCCTATAAATGAGAACATGCTTAGCATACTTCATGCTGACTTTTTAAAAATCAAACCTGGAATTGCAATGCAGAAAGATTCTAAGGGCAAAATATTGGACGATACAGGAAGCATCAAAAGAAGATGGGGGGAATACACAGAATTACTGTTCCAAAAAGTACTGGTTGATCTTCAACCATTTCAAGAAGTTGCACATGAGGAAGAATGAGTAAATATAGTGCTGGTGAAAAGGCACTGAAGGAAGAATTCCAAGCTTCACTTAAGATATCAGCTAAAAACACGGCTCTCAGAATTGACAGAATACCAAGGGATCTGTTTCAGCAAGCTGGTGCATCCCTGGAGCACTCATTCATCAATACCAGAGGTCGGTAAACTGCAGTTTAAGTGCCTTATGTGGCTCTTTTGAGACATCCATGTGACTCTGAAGTAAAAATTGAAATAATTTAAAGGATATTATACAGGTAATATATTTGCTTGTAAAATGTACATGTATACAATTGAATCAATTTTAAGCTATGAAGGACAGGATTGGCTCTTCTGTTTCAAAAGTTTGCCAACTTCTGGTCTATATCAAGCAATTTGGAAGATTTTAATTTTAATAATAATTTAATAATAATATCTACCTAGCCAACCAACTGAAAGAGGGCCATCAAAGAAAAGTGACACAATAAAATGCAGAAACCAGCAAGTAATATCAATGATGTCACATGCAATAAAATTCAGAATGCTATAGGTATTCAGTAGGTAGTTATTAAATAAGCCAATAAATAGAGACCAGAAAGAATGAAAATAGGTCAAAGAGAAGAGTCTTCGTTTTTGTTCTTTTAAAAATGTCTTTCTCTTCTTTTTTTAACACATCACTTACTGGTAATGTTGAGGTAGGTTAAATAGTCCTGTAGATTTATTTTGTATATTGAAAGCCTGCTTTTAAAAAAAAAACAATATTTCTGGGTTTTACATATACATTTTTTTAAATTCAGCATGTTTTTCCATACGATTTATTGTCTTACTCGCTCTTTGTGGGAAACACCTGAAACATATTACTTACAGTAATTACCATTTGTTGACTTTTGTTTGTTTGTTTGTTTTGTTTTTTTGGGGGAGGGGCATCACTGCCCTCTGGTGGTGGGAGTAGGAGGCCCAGCCTTTGCTCTGGTGGAATTGAACCTCCATCCCAGTGGGCCGCAGTCCCGCGCACAACCACTATGCCACCGGGGCTCAGCCCCTGACTTTTAACAGCCATTTATACTACCTCCATTCTGGAGAATGGAAAATGACAAAAGGTCATCATGGCCTCATATGCCTGCTAGGGCTGGGTTATTTACTTACTTATTTAAAATCATTTTATTGGGGATTCTTAAAACATTCCATACATAATTGCATCAAGCATTTTTATGCATATGGTGCCACATCATTGCCAAAACATTTTTTTGTGTGTGGTATCACAGTCCTGGTGGGAGTAGGAAGCCCAGCCTTGCTCCTGGAGAGCTGTTGCTGGATTTTAACTGTCAACCCTGTGGACCACAGTCCCACACACAACCACTAGGCCACCAGGGCTCAGGAAAACATTTTCTACTTGAGTCCTTAGTCCCTCCCCCACTCTCCCATCCTTGTGAATCTTTGATCAGTTATATATATTATTATTAATTATTATTATTTTGTATCTTACACTGTCTGTTGTCTCCTCGCACCCACATTTCTGTTATTTGTCCCCTCTGGGATGGGAGTGGGGTCTGTATATCCAAACTTGTGATAGGTTCCCTTTCGCCCACTCCCCCCCTCACAGACCCTCCCCCTCCCCTCATGATATTGCTACTTCCACTACTGTTCCAGTAGATACAATGGAAAACACTAATGTGTGTTATCTGGTCTAACCAGGTTTATAAGGTACAACTAGCTTGTAGGAGTGGGCAGGAGGGGGGCATTCAGGAACTATAGGAATGATAGATGTTTCATTGATTCTATACTGCACCTTCCTTAGAATCCTCCTGTGGAGTTATATCCCGTTGTCTCCAGATGGGCTTTGGGTGTCCAACATTGATAGTTTGTTTTGTATCTTTTGCTACCTAATACCTAATCCTGTTGACACCTCATGATCAACAATCTGTCTTCCATGTGGACTTGTTTGCTTCCCTGATGGATGGCTGCTTATTTAACTTCAAGTCTTTAAAACCCCAGATGCTGTAGCTTTTGATAGCTGGGCACCATCTGCTCTCTTCACCACATTTGCTTATGGACCCATTTAGCCTTCAGTGATCATGTCAGAAAGGTGAGTATCAAAGAGTGCCAGGTTATTAGAACAAAGTCTTGTGTTAAGGGAGGCCTTGAGTAAAGGCTCAGAGTCTGTCTGCTATCTTAATACTTCACCAAAACATATATGTACATTGGACTCTATACCTTTCATTCTAAATATATGTACATATATACATGCCTATAGCTATACCTCTACAAATAGCTTTTGTCTCCAATTTCTTTCCTCTTTTATCCTTCATCTTCCTCCTACCCCACCATCATGCTCACCATCCATTAAATTCTCAGTAATTCCTCATGCATACATTACATTTGGTCAAACCCCACCAGGCCTCCTTGTCATTAATTTTAGATCTCTTGTTGTTCCCTTATTCCTGAGTTTGTTGGCTCCCCACTTACCCTCTCTCCCACCTCCTCACGCCCCCTCCTTACCGCTCTCCTCTCTTGTTCCCCTGAAACCACCAATCCTTTTGTTTTCTCCTGAGGACTGTTCATCCTGCCCATCATATATAGATAAAGGGCAAAATAAAAAGAAAAAAAAGGCAATAAAAAAAAATAAACAATATCTAGTTCTAGGTCTATTTGCTGACCCTTATGTATGTTTTCCAGTCAAGTTTGATGAGTGCCAAGCCCTGTTCCCCAAGTCAGAAGGCTCTTTTCAGGATTCCTCAGGACTTGATTACTTGGCTTCCTTACTACCCTGTGGCAGGCACTCCCTTTGCATTTCACCTCGCAGAACGGGGCAGACCGGGCACACTTTCGGCAGTGTCTCCAGTGTTGCTCCCCCATAGCATTAGGGGTCAGTGAGAGAATGATGTGTCTCCCGGTGGGCCTGGGACTAAGGTCCTCTCTCTGCATTGGCTGCTCGGAGCAGGAATGTCATCTCCGGGGCTTGGTGGGCCCTGATGAGGTCCACTCTCTTTCTGCCTCTTAGTTTGCTTCTGTGTGGTCTGGAAGGCGGGGTGTTTTCCAGCTATCGTTAAGTGTTAAAATTACAGTATGTCCACAAGAAATTTCAGACAACAGTGAAATAGGGTATAGTTTCTTTTCAACGTTAAAAGAAAATTGGAAGAAAGAAGTCACATGCCAGTTATCTTGTTTTTCATGTGTGATACAAGACATACCAGAAATGTAAAGCTTTAAAAAGTAAACTAAAAATACTTAAATTCTCTAACAGTGCAGTGGGGAGTGATAAATTTAAATTTTCTGGGTAATTGACTGTTAGACATCTGTAGTATGAAAATTAGCACTTTCTAAACATTTAATGTATTGTTGATTGAACAATGTGGTTGTCACATAAAGTGACTCTGAGATCATTAACTTTTGTATGTTTTCTCATTTAAATTTTTTGATAGCTATTATTTTGTGTGAAAGCTTTATATTCATTTTTATTGTAGTAAGTATGTATAACAAGCCACTGAACATTGTAACATTTTTGCTTATAGAAATTTCCTTGAAGAGTTGTGAACTTGAACTCCTAACTTCCCAAGAACCTCCAAGAGTCCTGCATGAACCTACTTCTCTAGAAGTTTATGATTTTTCTCTTATAAATAAAAGCTATTACTTCTTGCTTAGAGAATAAGCTTTTATCTTAGTAGCTGTCAAAGAATAAAGAAAGCCATGGACCTTGATAATAAATCCTTTTTACATGAGCTTATATGAGGGCATAAAAGCAGTCATTCCAATATAATGGCAGAATTTTATGTTACTCAGAAACTGATCCTTGTACCATCTTTTAAGTAGTCCTTGAGTTACAAAAGTCTGACCTACAGACAACTGCAACATGCCCTTAATGTTGTGTAAATTTGCCCCCACTTTGAAATGATTGAACAAACCTCTAAGCTAGAAAACCAAATCCACTGCCACCACATAAATTCTGACTCATAATGATCCCCTTAGAGTTTCTGAAAGCTTTCAATCTTTACGTGAACCTTATCATTCTCCTTCAGAGTGCCTAGTGTATTCGAACCTCCAACCTTATTGCTCACAACAAACTTATCATCACAAGCTCCTCCATCGCTACAAGTCCAGTTCTTAAATTATTCAAGCTTCAAACCATTTCTTGCACTTAAGTAATCTTATAGGAACCCTATGTACCTGATGTGACTGACCTACCTATTCTTACAATCACAGTGAGGAACAGATCTCATTTAGAATCTAGAGACCACTGTGCCATCCTTTTTATCCTTTATTCTCTGTATTCCACTAGAATTTAGGAAACACACCCTAACAAGTCCTAATTATTGTCAGCCAACTTGAAAAAAATAGCATTGTTGTGCTTATCAAGGTAATTGTAATCATAGAAGAATAATTGTAAAACTATTTTGGATTTTAATCATGTGCTGTTCTATCAATTTTGGAAGATAAATTGAGAACTTTCCTTTATAAAGGAATAAAAAGGTGACTTCCTGGGGAAAAATTATGGAAAGGTCATTGAGCAATTCTAATTATCTATGTGGTATATTGAATAGAGAACACTTTTTAGGTTATTGGGATATTACTCTTATCACAATCCATTCATTCGTCCATTTTGTCAAGTACATTTGTACATATGTTGTCATCATCATTTTCAAAACATTTTCTTTCTACTTGAGCCCCCTGTAACATTTCTACATGTGTTACCAAGGACAGATTGTTAACTATCACCAATCTGAATTTCCTCAATAGGAAATGGGCATTTTAATATTTACCTTGACTGGCACTTGTGAAAGTTATGGGTAATAAGTGTAAATACTTGGTATTTAGTGTGCATTCAAAACTCTTCCATAGAATAAGGAATTCATTGATACAGTTAATAAGTATTCAACAAGGGGATACATTATGATTAAAATGACACTAGCTTTTGAGTATACTGTGATAAGCAAGACAAGCAGTATCTTGTCACAGAGAGTTTTTTTTCCAGTGAAGAAAGATAGGTGATAAGTAAATAATCAAGTAAATAAGTGACCATTGCAGAAAAATTAGCCATAAGAACACCTGGGAGAGAGGAATCAAAGGGTAGGCCCAAGTGATGGGAGGCAGGCGAACAAGCTGGAGATTTGTACAAATGAGGCTAGAAGTGTGGGGTGGCAATGGCAGGAACTGGAATTTATTCAAAAAGTTACTGGAGGGAGTAAAGCACCGTTTTAGATATGTGACTTTTTAATTAAGTCACTGCTTGCTGCTGGGAAAAAAAAAATGGGCTTTTCAACTGAAAGAATAGAAACAAGAAGGCTTATTTGGAGGCTATTGTAATTATCCCGAGAGAAATTCAGTAACTTGGACTAAGGGGATAGCAGTGGAGAGGAAATGCGTTAGGCAATTTTAGCGACCCTTTCATGTTAAGGTAGTGTACTCAGTTGCTAATCGAAAGGTTAGAGATTAAATTCACCCAGACACACCGCAGATGAATGGCCTGGTGACCACTACTGACAGGTCAGCCATTGGAGATGGAGCGCACCTCTGCTCATGCGCACAGGGCACCACAAGGTGGAGTCAGCTCGATGACTCGATCCGTTTGGTTGGCATGGTAGCAACAAGGGGCATTGGATTTGGTATGCGAGAGAAAGAAAGGTAGTCTGGAAGGCGTTTAAGTTTTAGAAATTGGCTGAATTGTAGACTAAAGGAACTTAAAGGTTGTTTCTATGTTAGGCTAATGGAACAGTTGACAGGTGAATCCAGAGAATCAAGAATGTGTGTATATATGTTATATATAAATATATAATATGTTGTATACCACATATATAACATATATGTGTGTCATATTTGAGATGCCGATTCAAAGTTTATGGAGTAATCGACTAATAGACCAGCCAGGGCTGAAAAGACATAAATTGGAGACTTAATAGAAAATGGATGGCATTTGAGACTCCATGGAGCCACCTCCAAATAAAGTTATCAGAGGACAGCAGAGTTGTACTGGGAGAAATAAAAAGAAGTCAAAAGACCTCAATGATAATGGAGACGATCAGAGAAATAGAGCCAGTGTCAATCCTCAGTAAGGGTGCTTTAGCTGCAAGTAACAGAAAGCCCAACTACTTTTAACATTTCTTACTTCGTATATTTGGACTTCAGGAGATTAGGAGGTTAGGTTTAATTAGTTCATCAATTTTACCATTTTCTTTGCCTTCTGACATTTTCAGTACATTGAATTTTGACCTTGCCCTCTCATGGGATCGCCAAGTATTTCGTCTTCACATAGAGGCTAGCCAATGGAAGTGATTTCTGTCTTGGGTTGTTTTTCAGTAAGCTTCTTTACTGTCTCCTTATCCAGAGCTAAGTCTATCATAGTTGATAGTTGAACACATTTGAAAGAAATTAATAGATTTGACCAAGTAATTTATATGGAATTTATCATGCAATGAAGCTTCATTTCTATAGTGTGACCTATTTACTCAAATAGTTGCTATTTTATTTCTAATGAAGGAAAGTAACATTTTCTATATTTTACAAAGGTTTCCCATGTTAAATAATCTCCATTTGAGTATATGCATCTACCTATATCTGTATATAGACAGATACTTATGTGAAAGAAAAACAAAATGCAGATGTTATTGAATGGAGACAAGTTAAATGACAGGTTTACATTAACTTCCAAGCATCAACTTTCTATAAGTAGTTACAAAATTTTCCTCCATAAAATGATGGCCTCAGGGCTAAGCCCTGGTGGCATAGTGGTTGAGTGCAGGACTGCAGTCCACTGACATGGTGGTTCAAATCCAGCAGCAGCTCTCCAAGAGCAAGGCTGGGCCTCCCACTCCCACCAGAGGGCAGTGATGCTCCCCCCAATAAATCTTTCAAAAATATGATGGCCTCTTTCCCTTGAAGTTACTTTCAAGAAGCAACTCAATAAGAACTATATCTATTCATGCAGGAAGCACACCAGCATGCGTGATCAAGAGGGGCCGAAGGGAGCAGATATCGAGCACCAAAGAACAAGAATCACATCATTACATAGGAGGAGTAGAGCAGGGTGGGGACCTAAGGCCCACTGGTGGGTAATTGGTCACCCTTTTACAGGGGAGACACGGGGAGGAGACAGACCAGTCGGGGGGCAGCCAGGCAGTGATGATGCATACAAGTTTCCTCTAGTTCCTGAAGCCTTCCTCCCCATCCCCCAACCATCATGGTCCCAACTCTACCTTGCAAATCCAGATGGACTGGAGAAGTCACACTGGCATAGAGGGGAGCTGGAGATATGGGGAAACCAGGATGGATGGGCCCCTT